>MKEJ01022768.1:0-16054 GCA_001753735.1 Embelia ribes | reverse complement strand
ATATTGAATGCTAAGGAATAATAGTAAGAAATTATATTTATATTAATGATATATGACAAATTTTTATAGAATTTTTTATTTAGATGTTTTTCTATCTCATTATTTATATGCTTGTTTCTCTTCCTTTACTTAAAGAGAGATTCTATTTATATTGTTTATTTATATAACTAATTAGTAAATAAAATTAAAATTATAAATTTAAAGCAAATAAATAATATATTTTTTATTAATTTATAATTAAATAATTAATATTTCACAATTAAATATATTGATTAGTATGAAATTTTAAGTAAATAACGGTTAAAGAAAAAAAAAATATTTTAAAATAATAGAGAATGTAATAGATAATATGATGAAGAAGATAAAAAAAATAGGTTCTATGTTAATTTTTTTTTAATTTTAGAAATATGTTAAGAGAATCTGATACAAATGCTCGAAGGTTTTAATTATGTATTTGCTTTAATGAGGTTTCAATTCATTAGATTAGTTTGCAATATGGTTACTCACGCATTACTGTGTATATTTTGATGATGGGTAACTAGTTGTGTATCCAAGATTTACGGATAAGGGACCGAGTTCATTTGAGTTTTATAAAGAATTATATATACTATTTTTAGGAGAGTCGGGCTTGTGTATAATTTTTTTTTTTAAATTTTATAATTATTTTGAAGAAATTTCAGGGATCAGCCATGGCCCTCCCGTCTCCCTTTTCGGTTCCCTATTTGCGCAACATCTTGGATGTATATTTGGATTTTTGTACCCAAAAGAAAAAGATTAAAATTTATTTATTTGGTTTGTTAAAGTATATTTCACATCGGAAATTAAATGGTACGATAAATTACTTACATTAAACTATTCTTCTTCTTACCATTTGACTTTTTAGTGGGAAATGATGGGATTTAATATGGTATCAAAGCCGAATTGTGCTTATTTAAAAGTTATTTATTGATTTGACTCCACCCGTTGATTTGTACTTTGAGATAAAGTGTTAAAGTATATAACACATCGAAAATTAAATAATATAATAAATTGGCATGAGCTTTGGTACCGACAAATATGTGTCAAGTGAGATAAATAGGTTGTGAGCATGAAAGCATTAGACCCATAGTTCAAAAAATGGTAAAAGCGAAAGCAAGAATGAGTGCGATAATTGGGAGCGGATTCATCATCTATACACGAAAGATTTGGTGACTTAAGTTATGATATATTAAGCTATTTTGTGATCAAAGTCACCAATTTGTAGAACGTGAAAACATTAGATTCGTAATTTAATGACTTAAAGTTGTTATTCTCACTAATAAATTACTTACATTACTACTATTCTTCTTGAAAACCAAGTAAGTTGTAACTATATGATTCTTATATAATTATAAATTTATGATGGTTATATTAGTTGATCTCATATTGGTGGGTGGCCTCTTCACTGCATCTGACAAAAAGCCATTCGTACTATTTAACTCTCTCTCTCTCTCTCTCTCTCTCTCCCCACCCTCACCTTTTTTCTTTCAAGGGTGGGCTGCATTGAGAGAGACCAATCACATTTACTATGCGGATAGTTCATACTTATTACATTGCTATATGATTCCCCATATCAATGACAATCTGAGCCGAATTTATGAAAATCTGGATCAAATAAGTGAAAACCAAAATGCTTATTTCAGACTCCCTATCTTATTTTTTTAACAGACTTTTTAAAAAATTGATTTTTTTTTTAATAAATGGTCTTTTGACAATTTTCAATACTAAAAATGGGGGAATTATCAAAAATATTCCTTTCATCAAATATATATTTTTTATTTTTTAAAATTATTCATTCAGACTCACAATGCATTTTTTTGCATATTTACAATATGATAGAGATTTTATAAATATTCCTACATACATCAATTTATCGTTTGGCACGGAAAGGAGAGATTGACAATATTATTGTTAATAAGTAAGTAAGTAATTTTTATCTTATGTATCAATTAATATGCAAACATATATAGAAATTCCCTACATACTAGTAAAATTCCTATCATTTCCAATAAATAATTAGGAGACATTTTAGTTAGTATATTTTTACTAATCATTTTCTTAGTTAAAAAGAAGAGAGGGAATACATTGTTACATCTAACGTTATTATTTGACGAACTAATAATACACTGTTAGAAACAAAGCCCGAAAGAAAGCGAAGGGGCCAAAATACGAATGCATTTCTTTTTTTTTTTAGTAAAAAAGTAATATTTGGCCTATTTTAAAAAATTGTCTGTACAAGTACCTACTGACTAAATAACTAATGATTAAAATCTTTCGCTTCGCGTTTGTTTCTAAAATTGTAGAAGAGTTACATTAACACAGATGCGTGATACACGCAACATTTATACAAATGTGTGATATACTACATAATTAACTAAAATGTTTTAATGAGGCCGATGTAGCTTGTTAAGCTACGCCGATCGGGCTGGGCTGGCATGGGTTCGGAAAGATTTGAGATCCGCAGCCAGCCCGTGGCCTGCTAACAAACATCGTTCGGTCAGTCCGGACATGCCCGGATTTTGTTTACTCAACAAAGTTTTGTGACCTTTCCTATTATTACTAAATTGCACAAAATTTGCAACCCCAACAAAAAAAAAAATATAAAAAAAAAAATCAAAAACACAAAATTGATTAGACTCGGAGAAAAATTTTGTAAGGCCATAAATTTGCACTCACTTATCCATTTAAGGTGACTTCCTTTTCTCATTTCATGTAATTTTTCGATAGCTATCAATATCTGTGCAATCCAACCAACCGAAAGCATTTTGCGGCGAGTGGTTTCAAAAATATTCACATTTTATCTTTCCATTTTTCAGCTTTTCAGGATTTAAATTAAACTAGAAAGTTTTGACATAACAACAAACTATGTTAAGGAACCTCATGCAAAACCGAAAAGGCTCTTAACCTCATGAAATGTAAATCAAGATATGCATAACAATTATCCCATTAGTTAGTATTATTTTTTAAACCTAGGCGGACTGGGTGATCCCGTGGGCTGAATTTCTCAAAATTCTTTGACTCGTGACTAGCCTATCTTCTAGATGGGTAGGGCTATGCCTGGCATAGCCAGGTGTGTCGGGATGACACTTCAAAGGCATGAAGTGTTCCTGTGAGGCTTGAAAGGTGACAAGAATTTGTCGAGATGGCATTGGGAAACCCTCGGCTCGTGACACCAGGCCAGCCTATTCAGTCTAAGCCTTAGCCTGGTCATGAGCCGTTTTGCCACCTATACCATATACTACAAGCTGCACCATTAGTATAATTTGTATGGCAACAAATAGATACACGTAGTTACAAATTGCTATATATATTAGTCAACCATTACATAGGTTTTTCACGTATAGCCATACTCATTTTGACGGGTAGGTAGGGGTAAATGATTTTAGATGCAAGTAAAATAAGAATTGCATAAAAGGGACCATTTTTTTAATTAGCCCCTGTAATTTGACAATGACTTTGGTTGACTGAACGAACCCTATGACAAGTTCAACACTACAATTCGGTATTTTTCTAAAGACCTAACTAAGCAAATTGTTTGTCAAAAAGTCTACTTTTGTGTTTTTTCTCGGAGGCACAAAGCCCTAACGATTGATCGTTGTCCTGGTCGAACTTGAGCAAAGTACTTTAAACCCAAACATAAGCACTAATGGGTCACGTGATATGATTTACATCATTTAAGATAACTTTTCTTATTAATATTGACTAATTATATAAAATTTGTGGACTATTACTATTACAATTACAAATATAGGGACAAAATTGTAGTTACTTGGGACTATGGGCAAATTTACGGACCTGATTTGACCTGGCTGGTCGCAAGTTAGTTGGATATCGGATTGCCTTAGGCACAAGGGGCCTCGGTTCGGGTGGGTGGAGTACAAGGTGAAAAATATGTATGTTATTATTACATATTAAATATACATTTATTTTCATATATATACAATCAAGCACGAGTATAGAATGTTGGAATTAGACCTAAACTTGACCGATATTCACTCATGTCGGTTCAGATGCTAATAATGTGAGTCTGTGGTCGGCGTGAGTGTTTGAGTATTATTTTTCAAGTCGGATAATGGGGTAGTGTGAGCATCCCCAATCCAATTGTTAAAAGGGACTTATAAATAAACGCTTTTAAACGACGAGGACCACTTCGTGTGATTTACTCAGAATTAATTAACTTAAAAACCAATTTCGTTTACGTGTTCCAGGTATATCCATCCTTGAAGCTAAATTCTTCTCGATCGAGAGAGACAGAGAGAGAGAGACAGAGAGGGAGGGCTCCCGTCAACAAACTTTCACTTTTTATTTTTTTTTTTATCAAATTTAATTTCAGTTTATAAATCTTCAAAACGGTGAAATATTTGATCCGGTCTCCGATCACAGATTCGTATGGCGACCGCTGGGAACAAAAACATAAACGCCAAATTGGTCGGTTATTATTTCTATTACTTTTTTCGTTTTCTGGTTGGTTTCTAATTGTTACATGTAGTGGTCTATTTTTGTTAGGGTTCTTTCTCAATTGGGTATTTATTAATAAATTAAATGGTGTAAAAATTGGTACACACGTGTCAAAATCTAGTATCCAGTTTGTGTACCACTATTTACACATCTTTATGTATATGGAATTTGATAAGTGTAGACTGATGGAGCCCGGGTAGCTTAGTTATTATTAGTTTTATTATCTGTTATTATGTTTGCATAATAATATGTTCTTCATTATTACCTTTTTGGTTCGGTTAGATATTGTCGTGCCTCGAATCCCGGGAAACCCGGGGATGCGTGATTTATGGAATAGAAAATAAAATGGAAACACATTTCTACTGCTATCTCATCAGCGCATCTAATTGACTGCAGTGACGATACTACTCACAGTTTACAGCATTCACATCAATACATTAAATGTAAGCTAATCTATAACTGAAAGACGAAGGCCAAGGCCAACACCAACGCCGGAAAATATATATATACATATATATCAACATCGTAAACCTGGCTATTTACGGATACAATACTACTAGCTTGTCAAAAGCGAAATGATATCAGAAGGTATACCTATGTTCTCGATCTCATAAAGGCAGGAACATATCTATACTTTCAATTCTTATACAACTTCTACCACTTCTACATCAGAATACACTACTACTACAATTTATACAAAATTTAATGCTACAAACTAAAGGCGCTAAAATAAACTATCATATTCATCTTCTCTTCGCCTGTCATAGTGAGCCAAAAATATATCAATGATGAGCAATATCTGCCTCCGGGCTTACAATACAATTTATAAGAAGAAAATGAGAAAAAAAAAAACGGTTAGACAACCTGCAAAGACATAAATAGGAGTTTAAGTAATATATGAAAGATGTATGAGCATGGACATGAATAAGCATAAGAATATATGAATCATATAGCGAATACACAAGCTACTCATGTATGCAATGCATGCCTCTTCTACATGGAATTGCACTACTACCACTACTACTACATGTATGCCACTTCGACATTGTTTTGGACATGTATTTACTTATCCATCGTAAAACCGGCGACGACCGCCGCTAAGTTCCGCGCCCGCACTGCAATGGAAACATAGTTTTCATTTACCCTTCACCCACATTGTGTCGAGTAAACGGATAATCCCTGTTGTAGGTTTCCCATCTTTCACGGTAAGGTTGTATACCTCATTGCTTCTTTATTTATAAAAATGATACACTGTCCTACCAATGTCATACTCCACTATCAATGGAAATGTCATGGTCTTCTACGCATGCATTTTACATTGCTACTGATGTCATGCATAATTTTCGTGAAATGGATAACATGCTAACAATGAACTACGAGAATCATATAAAAATGATAAACTGTAATATTAACAACATAATTGATGAGTTTCAATATTGATAACTTGAGAAACTTAACTACATTAGTTAATTAGTCAAGTTATACCATCACTAACATTTTCTCTACAAACAATTCTCATGAACGTATAAATTCACGTTCCACTACGGTACCCTACAAGTCTACAATTCATGTAAGAATTTATCCTACAAAGGGATTGTGTCAATTCCCTCTTTTTACGGTATTATTCAAAATTCACATATGACAAATTCTAAAGTTTAAGTTAAGGCTTATTGTCTACCGTACCCACAAACGTCTTAGAAGTGCTCCCAAGACTTTCTAACCAAAAGTCCCAAATTTTCCTCTTCTTCCCTCCACGATTTGATCTAGCAAATGAAATCTAATCGTCAAACTTTAAGGCATAAAGATGATCCATTCTTCATAAGAAAGAAGAATATCAAACAAAATTTCACGTACGAAAGGTGTACGGAAATCAAGATAAATCCAACGGAAGGCATGAAAGAAAACTTACATAGAAATGACCTTTATGTTCCTAGGATTGATGATCTACTCTTAGATCTTAGATCCGCCTTTGGGAACTAGATCAAATCAAAGCTTTTATCTCTTCTTCTTTCTCTCTCTCTTTCTATCGGGAAATGGGGTAATGGGAAGGGAGAGTGTTATAAAATCATATGACATTGGGGTCCATTACATTTGTTCCCGCTGAGTAGGTGTACCGGTACACCACTAGGTGTGCCGGCTCCCAATGAGCCCTCCCCTCTTCATATAAACTGGGTCTAACGGTACACCATTCTGGTATAACGGTACATCATTGAGTATTGTTACTCCACTTGGTGTACCGGCTTCCAGTGTGCTCTGATTTCACTTCTTTCTTCTCATTAACCCGGTGTAACAGTACACCAATTTGGTGTACCGTTACACCACTTTAGTGTGACGGCTTCCAGTGTGCTTTGAACCGGAATCCCCTTTCTCACTAATCTGGTGTAACGGTACACCCTCCTAGTGTAACGATACACCTCTGGCGAGAGCAAAATTTTCCTACTAACAACCAACCAATAAAATTTTCTACTGGGGCGCTGCGCTGCCCTGCCCTGCACCCCACCCCACAAGGGGCGGCGTCTTCTTGACCCCCGCAACCTAAACAATACTATTACGACATATAATACATAATAATATTATTATATCATGCAATATAATATTATTAAAATGTGAAAAATTCTCTCTGAATTTCCGGGACGTTACAGATATAGTACGTTTCTTTTTATACGTTTAGCTGCTATTTGTTATTATCTCTTTTGTATTTATTGGGCAATTACTGTGTCTTTTGGGCTGTTTTTTTTTTATTTTGAATTAAGTGAAAAGTGGGTAGTTTAGCCTAAAGGTCGTTCTAGCAGCATAGGTTAGATATTTGGCTGTTCCTGCACTATAAGCATTTATCGAAATAAGAATCTTGATTCACATCTATGGAAGGCCGTGTTCCCTAATTAGGACTCGGTTTCAACAGTTCCTGCTTATGATCACCATCCTAGTTACCTGTGATATGTAACATGAAAACAAGCCTAGAGTACTTGAAATCAGCATGATTAAGCACTTCATGGCAATGTATGCATTTCTATGGTCAAGTGTTCTACTGCTAGTGCCTTGACATTATATTCAAATTGATTAGCCCACGAAAACACTCAAATCATTAGTGGGTAGATTTATGCTATCTAAAAAATTTACCACCCATTATTGTGTGTTATATAATACTGCCTTTTGAATCAAATGAAAATCCTTGCTAGGTTCAAGTTCTTAAATCCAAGCACATTTTCAGATAAATGTATGGTATGTTTATATTAGAGAAATTTCTTACATAGATTCGCCTAGCACAATAATCATAACTGGAAAGGAAGGAGGTGTTTTGACTAATTTGTAAATTAATTTTGTATTTTGGTAGAGAGCTGAAATTGAAGATGAGAAGTTAAAAGGAGTTGCAAATAAATTGTTATCAGCGACTTACACTGATTTACCAGCACCAGAGTTAGAATGGGAGGAGATGACACCAGCACCTGTGCCACGTTTGGATGGTTACGCAATCCAGATTAAAAACCTTTTTTATGTATTCGTGGGCTATGCAAATCTTGACCACGCAAGTATCTTGTTTGTCCCCTCTCAACAATCTTCTTTCATATCTAAGTTTCGTATCAACAACGAATCACATTATTAGAGTGTTATGTATTTGCATCTTTTTTTTTTTTTTTTTTTGGTACTACTTCTCTTAAGGTTTTTTGTTTTTATGTACCATGTTTTAAAAGCATGTCAGGGAAATAAGATAGGAAGTAATCCCTGACATTGTTAATCCATTATGGTTAGATGAACTTAGTAAAATTGATTATTTGTTCTAAATTAGGTGTGTTATTTTTTGTAAGCATAATTGGCGATTGTTTATGCATTCTTCAGGTGCACTCTCATGTTGATATCTACAATTTTACGGACAATACATGGTGTGGTAGAATTGATACACCGAATGATATGGCGCATTCACACTTAGGGATAGCAACGGATGGGAGATATATCTATGTGATTACGGGACAATATGGCCCACAATGTAGGGGCCCCACAGCTCGGGCATTTGTTTTGGACGCAGAGACCAAAACATGGGCAAGCATGCCCTCATTACCTGCGCCTAGGTAAGCTCTTCGAACGCTGTCAAAGTAATGCTTGACTATGTTGTACATTTATCTTCCGGTGAAACTCTAATACTTTATAAATGGTTTTTCCACTTTCATAGGACAGAGTTGACAGATTAATAACGTATTCTCATAATTTGAAAACGTTTGGTCACTATTAGTTGCCATTTTGGTCAACTTTTGCTCTTCTTTGGGATTTTATTAAGCATTTTGAGAACGAACTTTCCAGGTATGCTCCGGCAACGCAACTTTGGAAGGGGAGGCTCCACGTGATGGGTGGAAGCAAGGAGAACCGTCACACCCCTGGCACAGACCATTGGAGCATTGCAGTGAAGCATGGAAAAGCATTGGAGATGACATGGCAAAATGAACTGCCTATTCCCCGTGGGGGGCCACACAGGTATTTAGCTTTTGCAATATTGTTAGCTTTTCCGTATGTAACTTTGGGTGTAGGGATATAAATATAAGTTACCAGAGCGCGGTGCAAGAGCGGGAGAATGTCACACTTGTGAGTCAAAAACCTACGAGAGTGGGAGCGGGAGCATTACCCGTCGACGAAGGATTCGGTGACTTAGGATGTAAACCCACAACTTTCAGTGCTAAAGTATTGACATCACTGTTTTGAGATTCATAATATGTAATTGCTTTATCATGGATTAATTATCTCCTTTTGCCAGGGCTTGTATTGCAGTTGATGATAAGCTTTATGTTATTGGGGGTCAAGAAGGTGATTTTATGCCCAAACCCGGCTCACCCATCTTCAAGTGTTCACGGAGGCATGAGGTATGCAAGTATATACTTGTATTCATTCTGACCGTATAGTTATTTGCATCTCTTTCCTTTAACAAGCTCGTCTTGTTTCTGAAAAATATGAAGTTGTTTTCTTGGAGGTTGTGTACGGTGATGTGTACATGTTGGACGATGAGAAGAAGTGGAAAGTGTTGCCTCCAATGCCAAAACCCAACTCCCATATAGAGTGTTCGTGGATTCTGGTTAATAACTCCATTATCATAGTTGGAGGAACAACTGAAAAGCACCCTGTGACAAAAAGGATGATCCTGGTTGGGGAAGTGTTCCGATTTGATCTGGGCTCACAGGTACGAACCTTAAGCTTATATGCATGCATGCATACATACATACTATATTGGTAGACATTATCACTAGCACACCTTTTTTGTGGTCTAATTCTTGTTAATTCACCAATTGCATGCAGAAATGGTCAGTGATTGGGAAGCTACCTTACAGAGTGAAAACAACTATGGCTGGGTATTGGGAAGGATGGTTGTATTTCACATCTGGACAGAGGGATAGAGGGCCCAACAATCCCACCCCAGGGAAGGTTGTTGCTGATACGTGGAGAACCAAATTGAGCTTGTCATAATCATCCTCCTCATCTTTGCCACCTTGTTGGCACCAACATTTTGTCGTAAACAGAGTTGATTCAGTGTATTTCTTCATCTGTTCCATGAAAGTTTTTCAGCAACAGGTATATATTCATGTGATTGCCGTATCTGAATCTAGGACTAGGCGGCATATAGTTCTATTTTATAAACCAAGTGTCAACACCTGTAGCTTCTTAAATTCAAAAGGAGAGAATAATTCCAGTCAATATGCATCCACATCATGTTTCTCAAAAAGAAAATTTACTTAAATGGCTCATAAATGATGGACAAAATGCTATATCCAATTGTCATACAATGGCGAGTTACAATCCAAAATTTACAAAGATGGTTTATATTGGGATTGAATGAGTAGAGAGTTCGATCACACATTGACATTTGGACAACAGTTAAAGGACCAGATGACATGAGATGATAGTGTCCAAAAGCACTGGAAAGCATTTTCTCCGCCAAAAGCTTAATGTTGTATAAATATTGTTCTTACTACTAATTTATCTTCCGAAAGTGCTACCTTGTCACCATCGGAAGTTTGATATCTTTTTTGGTTATTTAAACAGCACCAGTCCAATAGATCTTACCTGCAAAAATGTTGATAACAGAATAAGTACATGCCAACTTGGCAGTAATATGCTGCCAAACCATTGTCTAAAAGTACCTAAGTTTCACATAAGCTACCCAAAAAAACACACACACTAAGGATCTGATACAAGACTTTTAAAAAGGGAGTTGATTACTCTATTGATTTAGAACCGTATCAGTTTCGTTTTAAAGAAGTAGAAACAGAAATCAGACTCCACACAGGCTATTGCGTTGAAAGTAAACTCCATAATTCCTACATCATCAATATCATGAGGGAAAACATCTACAAGAGACAAATGTGTTCCGTCAACTTAATTCTGATACGAGCATCACAAAAGGTAAATAAAACAGTCACCCCTGTGCAATTTGAAGTCACAATTGTCACATTAGAAAAGATGGATGCATCTTCTTTTAGCAAAAAGCACTTGTGCAATTCAGAAAATGAACTCTTATCCTACTCATGGCACATAATTAGTCTCTTCTCAAATGATTTATGTTGATAAACAAGGAACTACAGTTGTTTAAACATGCTGTCAAAATAATTCAGGGAATGCCTAGTAACAATCAATGGCACAAAACCAAGCAACGCCAAATTAAACAAGGATTAATTCGGGCAAAGTTCAAGTAACTATTTGGCTGGTGGATTCAATTTACTGACCCTAACTGAGATATCAAGCACCTAAAAAAGAGCAAGCTCAATGTTTGAAGGATCCAGAAGATTGGCAGTTTCTGCAACAAAAAATGAAAATCATTTTATTTAGCATGAATTTGATCAACAAGCACGCATGCACGAATGCACACACGAATATATAATCTAGATAGAGAAAGTAAAACCTTTCATCTTAATGCTGGGGCATAAGGAGCTGGGCATGGAGATATGGTGCTGTCAGGTAACTGGTTAATCAAATCAACAGTAGCCTGCAAGCACGAACTAAGCATTTTCTTTTCCAATCTGACAAGTTGTGTAGCAACTCGTTTCTTTGGGTCCAAATTAGGATTCGCCAACTAAAAGAAATTGCAAATACTATTTTAGTTCATGAATCCGTGATGTATCAATTCCAACTCTTCAGTGCTATTCCCCTTTTTTTTTTTTTTCGTTAAAGGATAAAGGAGATGTAGTGTCCTACCAAAATGTCATCTTCAATCAATGTGGTAGGGTAACCAGCTAGTCTTGCTTCAAAATAATCATATAGTTGCCCCAATACTGCTCGTTCCATGCAAGAACTCACCTAGAGAATAAAAGAAATGTCACCCAACTACAAGAAACACTATGCTTATCTTGTCCCCAGTTAGATAATGTGAGCTACTTCCCAATTGAAACACTTTCAGAAATCACGAACGGTAATGCCTAAATAATGGATCACCACATGCTGAAGCAGAATGAAAGCAAAGAATGAGCTATTTTCTTACCACCTGATCAATCTCTCCAAAAGGATCACATTAATTGAATACTAAGAGCTTACCGGGCATATTGGACCTTGAGAAGAAATCACTGACTGCATCTCTGAAGGATCTGAAACATAACCCAACCGTAGATAAGGAAGCATATGTGATACAGCTTCTCTCTCCTTACCCATATAAACCTGAGGTGCAAGATCTTCAAATCAAAAGGTGATTTGATAAAATACTACAGCAAAATCACTTCAAATAGAAACTTCAACCATACATTAAACGCTTGTACTGACAACTTTCCGTTTCTTTGAGCAACCATTCTCTTTTCCTGATACTGAGGATCCTCAGTGCTCAAGGCTGCCTGAAGAAAAAAGGAGTAAAAATGGTAATTGAAAGTGACGAACAGTACAAAACATTGTAATAAACACCAACTTGAACACAAAATAACAACCCCAGCAGGGGTAAGATGATTACAATTTTACCTTAATCACTATGCGGTCATATGGGTTGTCTTCATCAACGAACCCGTAATTTAGAAGTAATTTGGAATTGGGCTGTGGCCCGCACCTACAAAAAACTCATCAGCTTAAACTTATCCATAAATCATATATGGGGTTCGTTTGGTTGTAGCTTAAACTTATCAGCAAACAAGCCAGCTTATTTCTAATTGGAAATTGGAAAAAAAAAAAAAAATTAGATGTATCAAGTTTAAAATTTTCAGCTTATTTATGCCAAAACAACAAATAAGTTTAGTCTATAAACTGAGCAGCCAAATGTTGATTGGGTTTTAAGCAAAAAAGTTCAAAAGCTGGAGCTTGTAAGCTGCAACCAAACAAGATAGGACAAAAATAAGAAACTGAAAATTGAAGCAAGTTGCAAGATAACAAGGAAATCGCAAACTACCAGACAACAATAGATTCCCCAGCCTTGTATGGGCGATCAACAACCAATTGAACAGCATCATCGACAGCGGTTAACATTGCCTTGCAGTTGCTTCTATAGGCTAACAATGGGGGACCAAGAGGAACTAATGCAAATCTACGAGCCAAACTCACGTTCTGAGTTATATGAAAATTTAATTAACAAGGGCGGATTGGAAACACAGATTATAGAGAGAACCGAAAAAATAGTCCAATAGATACAATGACCAAGGTCAATGTTATTGTAGATTCATGTTGGGTTTTTATGTTCTTAAGGTAATTTGCAGAAGGTCAAATCAATTACGGGTCCATGAGTTCATATTAAAAGCTTTCTGATAAACGAGATTCTCAGAAAATCAATTGGAAAACCTTTTAAAAGAGGTTTCTTATGTCTCCTTCGTTGCATCAGGAACCCTAGACCAAAGACCCATTACAGCTGGTGCTAAACACTCAAACAGAAAGGATAAATAAATAACTCTACCCATCTATATTCTGAAAACCAATAGATTGACATAATAAACCATGTTATTCACAATGACCAAAACGAACTTCAAGCAACTCAAGCCATCGGAAGCAAATAGAATAACAAGTTCCAGGAAACTTTACCTGCAAATGGACAACACAAGATTGAACAGCGACAAAAGCTTGCTTAAAAATCTCGAATGAGAAGGCCTCTGTTGGTATGTCATATGGATATTGCTGCAAAATCCAAGCAAAAGTTCAAACATAAGATACAATGGGGAGGGCCTGAATGAAAACCATAATGAATCATGAAACTCGTATATGCTACGGTAAAAAATTTGACAGTGACACAGTGATGGATGGTGACCTGAAACAACGAGCCGGCCATAAACCAAACAGTGTCAAGTTCGTTATATTCTCTCTTGATCCCTTCTGCCCGCTCCAGTACTTCATCCTATGTTACCCCAAAAACCACAGTATGAAAGCTAGAAACCAGTAAGATTTGCCTATTCAATTCTTTTCACGAAACACAGAAATGATAGATTACAAATATTATCTTTGAATAGCTTTAAGAGATGACACATTTATTACCTTAGTATGGCTTCCTTTCAAGAAAGAAAGTTCGCCCTCGGACCATAGAAGTGGCGACTCCACTGCTAGTTGGCCTCTTCCTCTTTGGCGATCCAGCTCCCTAATAAATGGATACCAGAAAGACTTCTTCCCTTGTTTCTTTTCATACATTAGGTAAAGAGCCAAGCACGCTAATTCAGAAAGTTTGTTTGATGCTAAAAGCTCAGCTGAAATATAACAATCCAAAAATATAACAAGATAATAATTAGCCTTGATTAATCAGATGACTCAGTACACCAATCGAAGAAAAATGCAACCAAGAGATAACGAATAAGAAAAATCCTATCCAATTCCTTACACATTTTGTTTGCATAAGTTAACTGATAATGAATAGAAACTTGAAGAAAAATATCATAGCAATCACAAATCAATTCCAAGACGGCAAGCACATTTTCTCATTCATTTGCACAAATGAATCTTCTACAATCAACTAGCAATGTTACTCCTATTTGGCAGTTAACATGTTATAAAGCAGCTTAACTCATACGTATTAGAAGTACAAATTTGAATATGTTTTAGCAAGGAGACCAAAGATTAGAATGTTTGTACACGGGCTCCCTCCAAAATCCAAATTACGGCACCATTCCGTTTAGATGAAAAAGTACATTAACTGTTAAAACTTCGACAAGAACTATACTAGATTACCCCCAAAATATATGCAGCCTTGAAATCTAACCGAACTAACTACTTGACAAGTTTATAGTTCATATCTAGATATTAGGATTTGGTACAAATGGGGTCAGGCAGAGAGAATATCTAGTATACTTTGGCCTTGATTGTACATATAACTCCACAAGCTCGATATCTACAATAAACCAACACCAATACAACGATTCCAGCAAGTAAAGTGACAGATAATTCAATATTGAAATCAAATAAATGTCTACTGATAAAAAAAATTTGTCAGTTGGATATTAGCAAGTGAAATCGGGATGAGAATTAAGGAAATTAATGCTAAAACTCAGTTTTAAGAACATAATTGACAACTGAAATGCATACCAACAGTCTCATTGCCCAAAACCCTGTCGAGTGTTACGACCAGCTCATTCGAAACTGAGAACACAACATCCCCTGCCTGCATAAATAATGACCCAAAAATAAAATAAAATAATTAATAATTTGGATACACAAGTATTCCCACCAATATATCTACTCCATCTCCTAATTTTAATGCTTATCGCTCAAAATCTAAAATTTTGGTTGGAATACACTTTACGATTTGAAATTAAAATAATACTACTAGACATGAACAGTGATCCCCCAGTTAAGGGGATAGTTGTAGCAAAGCCTCTATTTTATTAGGAAATGAATTTACTACATACTGGTGTGAGCGTCACCTAAAACTAACCATTAAAATCCAGGATAGAGGCTCATATAGAGTGATTGGCAAAAGTGTCACAGCTAATGCAGCATAAAATTAATACTCCTACTACTTTTAATATTGCTAAAAGCATCTTGCTTGTAATATATAACCATCTTTCCTACTCACATGTAATTTTTTCTACTATGGCTTACGAATATTCAAGTAGAGTCATGACGAGTATTCATAATATTGTTGCTGCACGAGTGTGTGTGCGCGCACACACACACACATATATAGATGGCCTAATGTAGGCAATTTAGGTTATCATACGGCAAAGCTTCCATTTTTAAATCTGACAATTACGAACTAATGGTATAGCCAGCATAGAGGAAACGTCTCATCTCAATTGTAAAAGCATGATTTAAAAGACAAAAAACCTGGAGATCCTGAGAGGCTGCCACGTAATGAATAGGGGGGGGATGCTTTTGCAAGGGGGAGGGTTTGTCCTTGAGGACGACCTTGCAAGGTGGCAGCCCATTCCTGTGCATCCACGATTTCAATTCGAACTCATCTCTCTCTTCTTCCTTTTTGCTCGACGAATCCTCTCTGCGGGCCCCAACCACGGCGGCGGTGGAGAAGGAGGAGGAGAAGAAACCCTAGCCCTTGCCCTAGGGTGGAGAAGTGAGAGATGGTGGAGAAGGGAATGAAGGGATCTGAGAAACGAAGGGGGAGAGAGTGAAAGAGAGAGCGAGAGGGAAAAGGATAAAAAGGTTCAAAAAAGAGAAAGGAAATTGTCCAAAATGTCATATTTTACAAATATTATTA
>MKEJ01022758.1:0-18895 GCA_001753735.1 Embelia ribes | reverse complement strand
TTATAATTGTTTTATAAGAAGTGTCGTAATATAAAATGTTAATTTTTAAAAAAAGAATTGAATACGATATGGTTACTATATTGTAGAAAGAAAGTTACTATATTGTATAATTAAAGTTATAATATTTTTACAACTGGTTACTATTAATGTAGGTACAAATTTTATACCAAATTGAACACCTTTGTTAATGAACAGGAAATTGATTGTAAAAGTAGTTGTTTGCGAGTGTTTTTTGTTGTATTTAAGGCTAGGAAATGTTGGTTTAACAGATCGAATACAATTAAATAAATTACAAAAAAAAAAAATTTATATATATATATAATCAAAATGCTTGATATATACAATTGACGCGTTTGAAGTAATAATTGAGACATTTCAGTTGTGGATTGGCAACTGTTTATAACTTGTACTCTCTCTTTACAAATAATTGTTCGCTTTTAACATACACAAAAGATAAGATAAAGGCCAAAAATATATTTTTAAAATTTGAATTTGACGTAACTTATCAAAAAAAAAATTTATAATTTTTTGTCCTATTATTGTTCCTACATTTTATGTAAAAGAATAATTTTAGTATAACATTCAATTTTGTAATGGTTAGAGTAATTAGACATCCCAAAAATAGAAAAAATTTGGAGGTCAAAAAATTAATATGAATAATTATTTATGAACAATGGAAGTATAAAATTATTAATGTTCATGAAATAGCCTCTCATCGTCCATTAGTAGAATTTGCTAGCTAGTTTTTAGAACCCATCTTCTTGTTAAAGTTTGGGTATCTTATCCTTTCTATTGTAGTGGTTCAATGAATGATAAAAAAAATTATTAATCTTTAAATTCATACTCCCCTCATCTTTGCTTCGCTTCATTATTATCAGCAAAGGCTTAAAGTTCTAATAAATTAGAATCGGATAAATAAAATTATAATAAGAAGTCACGTTGGGCTTGTATTATTTCAATTAACAAAATATCTTTTAAAAATTAATTTTTGTCCTTTTTCCCTTGTAAATGTTACGTAATTGAGATTAATGCTGTATTTTCCAAAGCGGTTTATTCAGCTTTGGCTATCTAATTAAGTGTTATTTGGTTGTACTTTTTAAGTAAAAAATTTAATTATTTTCTATCAATTGAAAATTCTTGATGCATCTAAGTTTAAATTTTCTAATTTTTTTAAACCAAATTAATAAAAAAAAATTCAGATTAAAAGCTAAGCAACAACATATAGAGGCTAACTTTGAAGTTAAGAAACCAAAAAAATTGAACTTAAACTGTTTCTATTATTTTCATTTTAGATCTTACAGTTGGGTGCTAGAACTAACAGCAACCTATCGTTGGTGGGGCTTTTAAACTTTTTACTCACCTAGTAAAATGACTTCTCAATGAAATAGAGCTCTATGATTGTAGTAATCAAACGATACATATATTATTGTCAAAGAATAAATGTATTCTAATTATATCTGCTTTTTTCATCAAAAAATGCAAAAAGCTTTAAGTTGGTTCTCACTAGCTTTTTTAACAATATCGGATAAGCCAACTTAAAAGTTTTAAAGCCACAACCAAACAAGTACTTAGCGCTTCTATAGTGTAGACAAAAAAAACATCCCCTTAGATTCCACACACGAGATAAAAACATAATAATACCTCAAGATGGCTTGACGTTTGTATGAATTTACTAATAGCAAGCATTGCTCCCTTTCATATTTTTCAAACATAAAAATTTTTAGAGTCAAAGTTTTTATTTGTAATCTTAATATTAATATTTATGTCTAAGTATTTTTAAGTAATTTCAGTATCCCTGTAAATTTTACAATTATATATATTTTACATCTGTTCCTGCCTTGGCTAGTGTAATAAATTTAACAACTGACCTATAATTTTGTCGATGAGGGACCAAGTCCAATCATTTAACGTGCAGAGATTAGTCATATTTATTTTAAAGGAAAACGCACAATGGATATACTACAAAAATTTATTTATATAAATTTTATACTTATATATTACGAATTCGCTTCTGCTTTGATTAGGGTAATAAGTTTACCAATTGTGTTTGTTTGGAAATTCAAGGTTCTTTGAAGGGTAGATATGTCATTTTAAATAGTGCTGGAGTTTCACAACTTGGCGTGTCGAAGTTGTCCACTATGGTTGGTTAGATGGTGAACGCAATAAAATGGGAAAAAGAATTATATATATGCTATTCACCCTTAGTGGTGTATTTGGTATAAAATGGGAACATCATATTTACATAGTGATGGGTTAACCACCTGCACTTCATAAATTGATATTATACATTTTTAATGGGAAAAAAAAAATTTAGACTTAAATTTGTCCTTTTGCAACTTTGAGGGGACAAAAATGCAGTTTTTTCGTATCAAGAAAATTATTAGATGGATCTATTTTGAAATTTTATATTTTAAATTAAAATAATAATAAAAATTTTAAATTAAAAACTGAGAAGCTAAATGTTTTCTTGCTAATAAAAATTTAAAAAGTTAATCGCTTAACCAAACAAGCACTTAATTAGTTCAATAAGCTTATTCATTATTCCACAATGGATCAACATATAATAAGAATATTGTTAATCATGTTTAGTGAAAAGTACAAGACTTAACATGCTCCAATATGGTAACTAAGGGGCTCGAATTCATTACGATAACATGCTTATACAGGCACGTAATATATATAGGTAATTACTAGGGCTGAGTAACGGTTTAGTTTAGTCCAAAATCAAACCGAATTGATAGAACCAATTGGAACCAAACACTTTTTTTTACTAACCGAACCAAACTGGTAAAAGTTTGAACCGAAATCGAAACCTGTAATACCAACCGGTTCAACAAAATAAATAGAAAAAAATAGATTTACTATTGGTTTTATCAGTAAATAAGAGTTATTGTTTCAAAACTATGACCAATTCGATTCAAAGTTACTACTAGAAAAACCGCTCAAGGTCACTACCACTACCAATTTATCAGTTCGGTTCGGTTCAATTTAAAAATGTTAACTCAAAACCGGTATCAAACCGAAAAACTGAAAAATTAATTTTTTTAAACTTATAAATCGAACCGAACAATTAGGCCCAAACCCCAAAACGAACGATTTCGGTTCGGTTCGACAATCGATTTTCTTTTTGTTTTGCTCACCCCTAGTAATGATATCCCTATTTATTCATGCTTAAAAACATATAATTAATTTGGGTGCAAGTAACAGAGAGGACAATTAATTACCCAAAAAATAGGGGCGGCAATTTTGGAATATATCTACTTTGTATTTTCGACATCGAATTTCACAAAGCGCCCATGTTTATTACCAACGATTGACCCTTGTTCAACCATATATAACTCAATTGAGATTAAAAGAATTATAAGACTCGTGAACCATTATCCCCGAATATCTTTCGCATGCCATCATCGCTTACCCGATTTCACTTGCTTATAATCGACACCCGTTTTTACACACTCCCCCGAGTGATTTTCGGAAACATAATACATACAACATACTTTTGATCCCCAAAATTAAGTAAGATATGGAGTGGTTTTCGGAAACATAATACATTCAACATAGGAAAAACAATTCAAGATTTGTTACTTGTAGTTTTTTTAAAAATAAGTTAGTTTATAGTCTAAAAAAAAATTAATGCAATCAGCTTAAATATTTACTTTTTAGAGCTAAAATAGTAAAAAAAAAAAAAAATCAAATCTTCAAATAAAAAGAAAAATTGAACTTGAAAACTACAAGCAAAAAAGCTGTCAATCTTATTGCAATCTTTAAAATTTGTCAATAAATTTGTTTTCATTGTTATCTTATATCATCACCTGTTTTTTTTTTTTTTTGGTCATTTTCAGCTAAATTTTGTTTGCCTCCAAAAAATAGCTAATTGGTCGTCCCGGGGATAATGTACTTGAACTAGCTGACATTTCATATTTTCTATTATATATATATATATATATTCTCCAATTCTCTTCAACAAACCCACACCACATCACATTCAGCCACCTCTTCCTCACCTTTATGTCTATCTCTACCTATTTGTCTTTATGTCTATCGCTATTTATTTGTCTCTTTCCGTCTTTCTCCCTCTCACATGCACACACAAACATCAACAATCCTGCAAAGTTAGAGCTTTATTTTGATAATCATAATTCATCAATTTTAAATTATTTATTTGAAAATAATATCTTAATTTTATTCTGATAATTTTATTGGGATTTTGTTTTGATAATAATGTGATTGATATAAATTTGAGAAAAAAATCTAGTTTCATAGCAAATGTCATATTTGCTAATTTAGATATGATCATAATGTGATATTCCACTAATTTTATTATACGCATTAATTTTTCTGAAGTTGTTAATTTTATTAAGGCCTTATTTTGATAATTTAGTTATGATTCCGACAATTTTGTTGGAGCTTGATTCTGATAGTACTATTATCATTCTAATAGTAACATATTTTTTTCTGATAACAATAAAATTTTATTAGGACTTTATTTAGATAATAATTTAATTTATATTATGTTAATAATATATTTATAATCAAAATTTTATTTTATTAATTTAAATATGAAATCTTGTTTTGATGATATATATATATTTTTTGGATACTGAAATAGCCAAAAAAAAAAATGTTATAACGTAATTTTTTTAATTAAGCATTTCATTTCGCATTTGTTAAAATATCGATTCGAACCAAATTGGACCAGTTCGGTATTTATCCTTAACCGATTCGGTTTGGTTTTATAGTATGACAATCCGGTTCATTCGGTTTGTTACAATCCTGTTCATTTTGAACCGATTGAACAGGTTGCAAAATCCTAGTTACTGTCGCTCCTACATTTACATATAAACTTAAAATTTTCATGAACAAAACCAAATCTCTAATACCACTCTCCCAATTTTCATACCACTTGTTAAGAACCCAAAAGTAGAAATTCCTACCGAGAAACACGCAGCGGAACAATCACTCTCAACAATGTTCTTCTCGAATTATGTGTAAATTTGGCGAGGTAGTGTAAACAACTATAATAAAATAAAAAAATACAAAATGATGTAGTGATATAACATAGGAAAATCCCTCCAAATCAGAGAGTAAAAAACTCACGGGGCTACACACTGCCAAAATTAATTAATTGATCAAATAATACAATAGAAATCACTTAGTATATATGCGATGGATATCAGTTTCAAATATATACAACAGTAAAACAATAAAATAAAGAAATAAATAATACCCAAATAAAAAACTTAATGCCTAATGGAGAACCCAAAAATAATAATCAATCCTTCAATCACCAATTATTTTTACGGTCAATTTCCAAAAATAAATCTTTCTCTATCAAAATTCTTACTTTAAAAATTTCCAAAATATTTTTTTCAATTTATTAGCAATTAATAACTTCTAATACCATGGAAATACCCCTAAAGAGTCCATATCGAAATCCTCTTTCAATTTCAATTACTAAGGGAGGGACAAACCCCATCACCCCGTATGGGGGGAGAAATCCCAAAAATATCAAATGTTGACGGTTATATTTTTATGTAAAAATATAAATTCCCAAATGATTTAAAATTACCCAAGAAACGGAGGAATAACCCTAAAACTAAGAATTTTTGCCGCCACACTTCTTTCTCAAAGTGGCGTGAAAAGGCAGAACCATTGGTTATAATGACCCTTTATCACAAATAATACATTTGGTCCATGTAATTTATATATATAACTAATAAAAGTGTATGTTAAATTGAATTTGCACAGTAATTTTTTTTTCCTTTTAAATAAGAACACCAAACCCCAAAGTTAGACAAACAAATCTTTCTAGTTAAGGTAAACTGGACAAGTTCTTCCAAACCGAAATTTTTTTAAAAGTTTAAATAAATATGTTAGATATCTAAAAGGTCCAGATTCAGAAAGGAAGTGATTGCGATAAAATAAAATTCAAAACACAAAACATGCTCTAAAAAGAGCTACCGTTGAAAAGTCTCAATATCAAACAATATCGAATGACAGGGAGTGACAAGGAGGCAATTATTTAAAAAAATATAAAAATGGAGACAATGTTGGAAAATAAGTTGATCATGCTTATCCTTTCTAAGTTAAGGTTTTAGTTCAAGAAAATGAGATTTAGTTAAACCATCCAATCTCATTAAATACGGGTGTGAATAATGTTTCAATTGATTACAAACCAATTTACACTCGCTCTAACTGGGACAACTTACCAAAAACATATAATTATATTTGTAATAGAAATCATAACTTGTGGACCTATTACTGTTGGAATTTATTAGAAAAAATTCATGTTTTGAACGAAAAATTGTAATTTTAAAAATTATGTAAATTTTAGAGAAAAGTTGCACTCATATGGGTTGAATATATTACAACCTTTATAAGTATTGCACTATTTCATGAAAAAAGATTACTATATCTATAAAAAGGAATTGATCACATTATTTTTCATTAATCCGTTCATGGTACATTTTTCATGGAGGATAAATTTCTCCCCCAAAACATTATCGCGCTTACATACATACACTAGAATGTACCATACTATGAAAGTTTCGACTAGTACTTGGTAGCGGCTAACTTTGGAGTATTGATCAGGTAAAGATGGCAATTGCATGGGTTATTTATGTTGGAAATTTATATTTTCAATAATTATGTGACATTATATTATAAATACAATTATATTAGTTATTTATCATAAATAGTGCTAAATAATTGTGATCAAATTAAGTAAGCCCATCAGACTACTTAAGAATCTGATATAAAATCAAATGAGTAGACATGTGGGAACCCTAACAGGTTAAATAATCAGGAATGGTTATGGTCTCCAATATATTAAGTCAATAGTCGTCATCTCTTATTTCCATTTGAAGATAGTATAAAATTCCATAAAGGAACTCAAGGGATTTGGTTGAGAAAGAATCATAAAACCACTAACATATCCATCATTCATTATGGAACCCTATGGATTCAGATATATTCGTAATCTTAAATTTCCTAATAATCTGGCATAAAGTAGATTATAAGTTATATGGTAAATATGCTATAGGATGTATGCTTATAAATTTTAAGATTTCGCATAAAGAATAAATAATCTAAAGAATTAAATAAGCTTCTAACAATTCAGCTCACCCGAAATAAACCCAAACCAATAGAAAGTAAATATATGTTGGGTTTTAGTTCAAAATATAAATCTATTAATTGAGTTCTAGGTTGGTTTGGGTTAAGAATGAATTGATTGAAGTCGATTTGGAAGTATAATTTTTTAATCATTTGTTTTATAGAAATCATAATTTAAAATTTTAAAAATAAATAAAAAATGAAATTTCAAGGAGACATAGTAAAACCATAAATTTATCCAGAATTTTTATCCGAAATTATTCTAGGTTTTTTAGATGTGGCAGAACCAATTTTTCCGCTTCAACTTTCAATCAAAAAAATTTATTGTGCAGCTAGAAGTACAATACACATTATATTATATAATCTTCGGATCATTTAATTTTGGTAATTTGTGTTGCTAAACCTGCTGGAATTGTATTTTTATAGGGAGGGGCAGAAACTAAGAAGTTCCATCTAGTTGTGTGTTACGTGCATAGGGGTCGAGCCCAATTATTGTTAAGGTTGAAATTTAGGGAGCCTTATTGTTTAAAATTTTATTTATATATTCAACAGAATTCTCAAAGCTTATAATACTCGCGGCCCTGTAATGTGACCGCCAATGCTAATAATTACGTATCTTCCGATTAAGTTCGTAGCATGATTTATCGATTATTGTGAGATTTCTGATCAGTCCAAGGGCCCCGATTGTCTACAAATTATGTATGCAAATATATATAACTTAAGAACTAAAGGTGAGCTTGTATATGGTATGTCATATCTTGTATAATTTCATTTGTTCTTTACCCTAATTATAGTCTTTTAGCAACATTTGTTCATTAGGGATTTTTTCAAATATACATTAATCACTTTAAGAGCCATATCAAACTTCAACAGCAACATTTGTTCATTAGGCATTTTTTCAAATACACATTAATCACTTTTAGAGCCATATCAATCTTCAAAACACTTGTCACGAAAATTTTCATTGCAAGTATAATAAATATCATCTCAATTTTTAAAATATCGTATATTCTAGTATAAGAAAATTTATATATGTAACCCCTATTAACATTTTAGTTTCCAATTATAATTCCGCGTTTAGCCCAATTTTCAATGCTTCCCATTGGGCTAGACTTCAAAATAAATGAGATCTAAATATCTCATGTAAAAAGATAATTATAGAAATGTTATCTAAGTTATGGTAAGTTACTTCTTAAAGTTTAAATTAAGTCGTAGCAATAGCTTGAACCAATAAGAGAATTACTACAAAAAAGTATTATTCTTTTTTTTTTCTCCTAAATAAATACTTTATTCGTTCACAAATAATTAATCTGTTTGATTGGGCACACAATTCATGGAAAAATTATAAACTTTTTTGAAACAACTAATTTGGATAGAAATTTGAAAATTATACCCCTATTCTTTTTAGGTGCAACATATAAATAAAAATTTCTTGTTTGACTTTTTCTTAGTAATAATAATGAAGAGTGATATTGTAAATGTACTACGCTTAGTCATAAAAATACTTTGACAGGGCAATTATTGTTGAACAAACAAAAATAAAAAAATAAATCTATTATTTATGTACAAAGCGTGTATATTTACTTATGTTCACACCAAAATAAAGTAATTTACCCAAAGAAAATATCTTATATCAACCCATTCAAATGTACAAGAAAATAACCTAAAAAAAAATGAGCAATTTTATTGGAACCATATGGTTTGCTATTGGTACTAAATTTTTATTTTGAATTTTTTTCATGGTACACCATATATGATCAACTTTGACAAAGTCCAATACATTAAAGACATTCGACTTTGGTAAAGTTAAAAATCAGAATCAAATTTATTATAGTCGAATATTTTCACTACATTTGACTCCATAAAATTGATCATTGTGGTGCCCGTAGAAAGTGATAAAAATATGTTGTTGATAGTAAACAGTGTGATTCCAATAGAATAAAAAAAAAAAAGAAAAAGAAAGAAAGACTCTCCCAGAGTTTAATTCCATGAAAACAACCAGTTGGCACCATTAAACATTAGTGGGAAATTTACTATTTGCAAAAGCCAACAATAATTGTTGACATGTAAATTGATTACTAGAAATTATTCAAGGCCAGTCAATAATTTACCAAGGATATATTTTCCATAATATCCCAAAAAACAAATAATTTAGCTTGGATAAATTATTTGTATGGTAAAGCTTAGTGCAACAACATTGAATTTTACGCGGTTTTTAGTAGAGGCGTAGACATATAGCTAGGAGCTTAGCCCATAGAATAAAGGTTTTATTATCCTAACGGTCCCCATAGCTTCCTTCTAATTCTATTTCGTCCCCGTAGTTTTAATCAAGACGGTAATTGTCCTAATGCTCTGTACAACTAACACACGTGATCTTTATTATGGATTTAGGTCCAGTTAATGATTATTTTTTACTACCTGCTTCTATTTTTTTTCCTTGAAAATTGTAGTCTAAAGTGTTTGATAAATTTTAAAGTACCTGATTTTAATAATTATTTTTTGTTTTTTTAAGAATACTTTTAGAAGTAGCCTTAAAGAGGTTTTGAAAATTTGTTTATGTGTTTTTCCCAAATAATTATCATAATAACCTCAATTATATTTAATGTATTCCCTATACATAGATAATTTTGTCTTTTTATAATAAAAATATCCCTTTAACAAATATTACACTACTTGTCAAATCAACATTTTAAATTTATTTACCAAATACCAGGATTATACCCGTTTTTAAAATCAATTTTCAAAAGCAGCTTTAAGAAACGAATTTTAAAAAGCACCATTATTCTCAAGCTATAGGCCTTAAAGTTATTGTAAATGATGAAAATCATATCAGATAACCAATATTTGATTTATTGTTAGGTAAACTAGTATTTTTCGATTATTTATGTTGATATTGACTACAAATTTGAGCATATTAGGGTGCTTAATATGAGTAAAAAAAGGCCAGAAAAATGATCGAATATAGTGGCATTTCTTAAACTTTTGGGACCAAAATGTTCACTTTTTCATAACTTTGGAGACCATTAATATTGCAATGGAAACTACAATGACTAAAGTCTGGGGACAATTAATGGATTTGCTGTCACACACAACCCTCATTTGACTCTTTTAGTCCAACATCCACAAATTTTGTATCATAGCCCAGAGTAGGGGGTGGTCCTATTTCTATAAATGCAAATCAGAAATAAATTCAAAATCACAAGACCCCTGTCTCCTATGCCCCCCCCTTTTTTCCCCATAGATAAGAACAATCCAATTTGTGAATCTACAAATCAACAAACAATTTTGCATAGAGAGGGGAGAGGAATATATACATATTGTGTGTGTGTATATATATATTTATAGAAGGAGAATATGGTTAGGGTGCCATGTTGTGACAAAGTGGGAGTGAAGAGAGGACCATGGACTCCTGAGGAAGATATAATGCTAGTGACCTATATTCAAGAACATGGCCCTGGCAATTGGAGGGCTGTTCCTACCAATACTGGTAAATACTTTTTCCATCATTTTCCCCCTTTTTTTTTATACTGAAAATAGATAAGCATTTCAATGATATGCGTGGAAAATAATTCAGGTAACGACAATCATATACTGAATGCGTAACGAATCTTGTGTGGGAACGTATGGAGAGTTTTTTGGCAAGATTGTCGATATAAGAGTTTGAACACTTTCTTTACATGATTATCACAATAAGAGCTTGTATATTTTCTCTATATGATTGTCAACATATTATATATATAACATTAATGCATATGTATACCATTACTAGTATAATATTTATTACTCTTACTAAACTAATTTATATATTTTAATATTTAAAATGAGGATAAATTTGATATTTTTGTTATATTTTTAAAATATTAAATATATTATTATATTTTAGAATTTCCTAAAAAAAGTGTCCTGTCAATGTGTAATAATTTACGGATGGAGTAATTGTTAGTATATCATATTGGAGAGGATGCATTGCTACCTTGGTTTGTATGACACTTTTCTTAAATATATTAGTCTTACTAAACCAATTTATTCCCTAATATACATAGTTGATAGTGTAATTTATTTATTTTTTTTGTTTCTTTCCCTTTTTTTCCCCTTTTGGGGTGTTGTAGGTTTGCAAAGGTGTAGCAAGAGTTGTAGGCTGAGGTGGACAAACTATCTGAGGCCAGGGATAAAGAGAGGTAGCTTCACAGATCATGAGGAGAAGTTGATCATTCAACTTCAAGCTCTTCTTGGCAACAAGTAATTAAATTAATCTCCCTAAATTGTTATATCATCTTTTTTGTATAATTATTTGGTTTATTTGGTAGGTGCAAGATGGTTTCAATGCAACTTACACATTTTTGTGATAGTCTTCTTTTCCTCACTCATAGCCCTTCTATATGTTTTTTTTCATCAAAGTGGTAATAATGGCTTTTACACACATTTAATGAGACTACCTTTTATTTTTTTTAAAAAAATTAATATATTTATTTGGTGTTACCAATGGAAATGCTATCAAAATCAATGGGGAAAAAATTGTTTCAAACGTATGAGCCATAGGCTTTATATAAAGATTTTTTATTTTTTTATTTTTTTTGTTTTTGCATCTTTTACCTTGTAGTTGTTAGGATGATCTTTTAGTGAGGCACAAAATTTTCGCAAAGTTGCAATTATAATATTTTTTCTCCATTTCTCATGCTATTTCAAGTGTTTAATGAAATGTGTTTTTGATTTATGTTCAGATGGGCAGCCATAGCTGCATACCTACCAGAGAGGACAGACAACGATATAAAGAATTACTGGAATACCCATCTGAAAAAGAAGCTCAAGAAGCTCCAAGAGGGGCATGATAGTCAATTCAAGTATGGATACCCAACTTCTCATTCCATATCTAGAGGCCAATGGGAGAAAAGGCTACAAACTGATATCAAAAAAGCCAAACAAGACCTATGTGAGGCCTTGTCTTTCAATAATGAACCAAACACTTCATTATTATCTGAATTAAAACCAATTAAAGAGTATTATAACTCTTTTAGTGGTACTAAATTACCCCCATCATCATCTAGTTACATGTCTAGTCTGGATAATATAGCTAAATTGCTAAAAAATTGGGAGGAAAGTTCACCAAAACCAGATGAAGAGACTAAAAGTGAGTCCAAAAATAATGCGACTGATGCATCTGAGATGTTTGGATCGGTTTTTGGAATGGACTCGTTCGGGTCGTCGAATTCGAGCACTTCGCGAGATTTATCCCCCGAGGCTAGCATTTTTCAAGGCGAGAGCAAATTGGAAATTGGTGCTAACCAAGTACCATTGGCTGCTATTGAGAATTGGTTGTTCGATATCGAAGATGGTTTTGATGTGAAAGAAGAGTTTGCTAATTTCGCCTTTGATCCAAATGAAGACTTGTTTTAGAGAAATTCTTTTAATCTATAGGCGATATTACTATTACTATTATTATTGTTATTGTTATTTATTTGTCTTTATTTTTCATTTCTAATTTGGTCTAGACATTGACTTGAAGGTTTACTAATTATAAGCTGATATCATTAATTCAATGCTGGTTATTATTTGCACCATTTTGTGCTCATGAGGAACATTAAGAGCAAATTTTAAGCATATATGAAGCTATTAATACAGCTTATCCAAATTCCTTTTATGCGTGGAAGGTTTAAATTATAATTTTCTTCAATGGAATAGTTGATTCCTACTAAAGAAAATATTAACTAGTATCACAATGGTATGTGAAATATTTAATTTATATTATAAAATATTCATTGATGTGGTATATTACTGTGACTGATGCAAGCATGAAACTCAATCATTAAATGCAAATACTATGCGTTATGCAAGCATGACCCGCCACTATTGACTTATAGCAGAAATGACATACAAAAAAGAAAGCGCTCTGTGCAGAAATGAATCAGAAAAGAGAAAAAATAAAAGTGATAATGAATCTAGTTTGGTCCATATTTTTAGCTTTATTGTATATGTTTTACCATGTTGTAGTTTCTCATTATATATATAAAAATATACACCGGTATTAGTCCCATGGACTAAGTCCAAGTTAAATTTGTTTTAACTTGAGACTGAATTATGTAATTTTTGGTCTACTATTGTACTTTCCTGTATATTATTATATTTGCTTTCTAGTATGATTCATAACACGTTATCAATACGAGTCTTTATAAGAAAAATATTATTAGACTCTATAGGAAATTTTATAAATTTGTGAAGATTTACATTTGAACTTTTGAAAAAAAAATAAATTTATAACCTACCAGTCAAATTAATCATTTTTCTTCGTCCTCGCATCGACATCAAGTTGCAAAATTTTAACTTACTATTCAGTGGGCCGTAGTTATTTTATTTTTTAAGTTTGAGTTGTGTTGAAGTAAAAATTATGCGTTCAACGCACAAAAATTCGACCATGGACTGACTTCCAAGTACATGAGTGATGAAATCAAACAAGAAAAATAATTTTATTATTTTGTGAAATATTTATTAATGATAAATTAAATACTGATTTGCAATACTTTCGAGTTAAAAAATATGGCAGTACCATGATATACCATGAACTTGATTTCTTCAATCTTTCAAGAGTATCTCGTGCCTATTTTTTAAAAATCTCAAGGACATTAAGAAGTCAAATATATTGATGGTGGGACCCCGTAGTGGAAAATGCGTAAATTCTTATCATGGTCTTGGTGCAATGGCAAGCTTTCATAATTCGAACAGATATGAGGGAAGTAGTTTTAACTATTTTATAAATTATCTCAATTTTAAATTGATCATTGAGATTAAATTAATATTTATTTGAGATATATTTCAGGTTAAAAATATAGTGATACCATGATATCCATGAGTAGAGCAGCCACGTTTAACTTGCTACCCCTCTAGTGAAATAAAAGGTCCATGATAAAAGTGACGATTTTATAAGTATAATATAGTCGAACCTCTAGAGCAAAAGATTGTGGTTCTCAAGTTTAGTCAAACGTATTGATTAATTCCAAATATAAACAGAGTGATGCAAAAGAGAAATATTTTTATGAGTTTTGGATTTTAAATGTATTATTGGAAATAAACTAATATTGAGTTAAATTATTTTTCAGGTTAAAAGTATGGACCTGATGCGAGTCCAGGATGGTTGACCAAACTTCAAATTATATACTAACATACCCATATGACTTAAAGGGTGAATAATCAAACTCTCTAATATATTAAGGTTAATAAATAATTATGCTTGTAAGCCTAGCCATTTATATATTGAGATTTAATTTTTGACTTCAACCGAGAAGAAATGAATTTATTTATAAAAATCATCATTTTCGCATAATTGACATTGGAAATAAATATGATGATTCTCAATGACCCCTTCGACCAGTGTTGCTACATTCCTTAGTTTGAATGGTAGAATGTGAGCGATTGTAGATAGTGACATGGTAGTAGGTGCGGGCCCTTAGATTAAATATGGCCTTGGTTTCACATATTAGTGTTACCTTCTACATATGAGTTTGAGTCAATATTAAGAAATATACATGATCATTCGCCCTCTTAAAGTTAATTCATTGTGCCATTATTGTGGAGCGAAAATAATTTGGAAATATAATTCTAAGATGCCCATATTTGTGCCATATATTATTCCTCAATTTTTAGAAGGAAAAAAAAAGGCAGAAATGGTTGAATAAAGTAAGGAAATGACTTAACTATATTATGGCTTAACTGGCTTAAGCATATGAGTAATAAAATTAAAGTTACTGGCAAGCCTCTAAATTAATAATTAGAATTGTTTAATTTCATAATTATAAGGCACAAAACATGTCTAGAGATAGGTGTTTCCGAATCTTATCTTACAACGAGATCAAATATGAGTATCCCCCACTTCTATACATGCCTGCATTGAGTAAGTACTCTACTTCTATATAAATGCATGATAATTCTTATACAAGTTCAATATAGGATAAATTGTTCATCTATGTATAGGGATGATACATATAAAAGTTCCTAAAAATGCTAAACTTATCATTTGGTTACACTATACTTCTCCCAATCAGGGGGAGAACAATATCATTTTACTAATAAACAAGAAATGTTTTAGAATGTATTCATATGAGATTATATTGATTATTGTTACATATAAGAGAAGGGCAAGATTTATCTCAAGTTATTAGTTGTAAAAATTTTATACACCAGCAACAAATGTGATGATTCTTACATAAATTGCTTGGGACAATATATTACAGGATCTGTATAATGCATATGGATATACAGATACTAGGATATAACAAATTTGATTGTTTGAAAATGAGAAAGAAATGAAAGATAGAAGCATATGAAAAAAAAAATATAAGGTAAAAGTTTGTTTGTGCTTTGTGCGGGGCTCGAACGCGAGATCTGGAGGTAGATTGACAACATTATGAATCCTCTCTTCCGCCGTAAAAAACACGACCAGATAGATGTTAAGATTTTGCATAAAATATTATATGACTTTATTTGAATGGTGGTTCAATATGGGCAAGACAATTGACCACTGCTTTATGATTAATGTATCGTTGTGAACTATTCAGAGATACTTAGTAAATTTCTAACAGTGAAAGAAATTGATGAAACTCTCAAAGGACAATCGTTCAGATAAATATTTAATGATGAACAGTCATATAGTTATCATTCAAATTAGGAGGAGACAATATCTCAAATAATGTTTGATCAGCCAAGGGGGAGTATTATAAGATATATTGATGTGATATTTTACTGTGTCTTATGCAAATATGAAACCCAATTATTAAATGCAAATATTATGCACTATGCAAGTATGACCTACCAACGTTGACTTTTAACTCATACTTTGTGTATAAATACCGAAGAAGAGGAAGCAAAAAAAGTGTCTAAAAAAGCCTAAAAAAAAAATGCTGAAAGAGATAAGAAAGAGACGAAAGGAAAGAAAATAAGAGTAAGAATGGATCTTCTTTTATCTAGATTTTTAGGTTCATCTTACATGTTATACCATATTGTAATTTCTTTCTCTATAGTAATATCAGTATATACTATCATTAATCCTGTGGACTAAATTCAAGTTAAACTTGTTTTAACTTGAGTTTGAACCACGTAATCCTCGGTTTCTTATTTTACTTTCTTGCAAATTATTATATTTACTTTCTAATATGATTCATAACGATGAGAATTTATAATTGTGCTGACATATTACTTATAAGGGAATCGAAGTGTTGTTCGAATGAAGTAATATATGTATTGGATTTTCAGCACGTATCTTGAGTAAATTTACGAGGATAAGATGAGAAATGTTTTTAGTCAATTCATTCATTTACAAATAATTGCATATATTTTTATTTGAGTGTTCATAAAAGATTTAACTTTTTTTTTTTTTGGTGTTGAATATATAAAAATTAGTTAGATGGCGCTATTGGTCCTTGTAGCTACTAGAGACATAAGAAATACAAAAAATTAGGGATAAATTTTGTCATTCCGATTTTGGTCTTCTTTTAACTTTACCTTGAACCTTCACAGTTAAAATGGACAACTATTTATGTACCAAGGAGTATTAATTTTAGCTAGATAAGTGATGGTTATGGTCAATTTAAAAATTAAATAGTTTATGATAAACAGTAAAAAAATTAGTACATAGTACCAATTACTAATCTCAAAATATATTTAATTTTATGTTTAAAATAACGATATTTTGACCCAAATGAAACAATTTTGCAAATCATTTAGCAAATCAAAATTTATTTTCAAAATAATTACCGAATCAATGTTACATTAAAATTTACAATTTTTGAACCACATTTCATAAAAATCCTAGTTCAAACTAAATTTTCGTAAGATAAGAAGATCCCATTTTGAAGCAGTAATTTCTATCAGTATTATGATTATGGATAAGTAAAATGTTATAAAAAATTGCATTTTCAATTGCAATTATTTGAAAATAATCGCAATTAATTTTAAAAGTAATCTTGGTTTGTTAAATAGTTTCCTAAATTACAATAGCTTGGTTAAGAAGCTAGAAAATAATTTCATTTTTCCACAATTTCCTATTCTAAGTAGAATTTGAACGTGGGCCCCAAACTGTTGCCTCCTACAAAATCCAATTCCCTCCCTAACTAATAATCGTCATTAAAACCAGACAGATTAGGAAATTGAGGAAATAAAAAGAATGGAAAACGGAAGCAGATTTAGTTAGGAGAAAACTAAAAGGTTCAATACTCTCAAGAAGAAGGCCAGAGAACCACCTGTTCGGTACAACGTCAAGGTTTGTCTTGCCCCAACATACCAGACCTGGATCCACCATTCAGCTTTAGGTCCTTGCGTTGCGTATCATCCACCTGTTATCTGGCACGCGTGGCGTGAGGACCCGGGAGGCTTGCCCCGGGTTTTGATTCAGTACAAGGGTTTTGGTACACAGGGAAATTCGGGTACTCAACATGAGAATCAGAGAGGTGTGGGGTTTCAACTTGGAGGAAGAGATGTTGCTTCTTAGTAGCGTACTCAGTACACATCAAATCATCGCATTGGATACCGAATTTCCGGGGTTTAAATACCCTAGTCCTAGAGATGCTTCCGAAGATCAAAGGTATGAGGCTTTAGTGTTGAATGTTAATGAGCTGAAACTTATTCAGTTGGGTTTAACACTATTTGATGAACAAGGAAGGTTTGGTGGCTGCTGGCAATTTAATTTCTCTGATTTCGATGTTGATAACGATTCCCATGTCCTGGAGTCAATTGAGTTGTTGAGGCAAAACGGGATCAATTTTGAAAAGAATCGTAAAGAAGGGATCAATTCGGATAAGTTTGTCGATATTTTTAATTCATTTTTCTCTAGGCACCTCGGACTTAGTTGGGTCACCTTCCACGGTGTTTACGATGTTGCATATTTGTCCAAGCTTTTGCTAAGGAAAGAGATTCCTTGTTCAGATTACGTGGGTTTTGCTAACATGGTGGGTGAAGCATTGAGCGGTACACTGTACGATGTTAAGCTCATGGCTGAATGCTATCTTGGCCAAGAAGGGTGCGTAGGTTTAGAGAAGCTGTCGAGGAAATTGTCAGTGGAGAGAGTCGGAGAAGCCCATCAAGCGGGTTCCGATTCCTTGTTGACGGCGCTATTGTTTCTGAAATTGTCTCGAGGAGCACCTAAATTTGTTTGTAATATATTCGGAGGGTACTTGTATGGAGTTTGCCTTAGGATTTATAAGAGGCCAACTGTGGTTCAACTTCAACAACAATTGTACACGTTACGATAACAATATTACACGCCGTCCTTGGTGCTCTTCTCCAATAACTCGCACATTCTTATGCAAATTTTCACCGTGCTCTCTGTTACGAGGGCTGGAAGCCTTCCAATTATCGCAATGTATTAGCCTAATGATTGACTTTTCTCTGTTATTATTTTTTCTGTTTAGTGTTTTCATGTGTTATATTTATTGACTCTTTTTGCTAGAACCATGGCATTGTTCTAAAAACCTATCGATGTCCATACTTAACCATCTTGGAGGAATTTAATGACAATAGGATTAGCATCTGGCAAACCCCTTGTTTTCACTGTTATATAGTCGCTTTATGTTTCTGATCTCGTGGTTTCATTCGATATTGATTTCTGGTGCTGAAAAATATTAATGAGGTCCACGTGGATAATTGTGTGAGTAATTACGTTTTGGGAATGGGCATCAGTAACATCTTAAAGTGCAGTCTATGCTCCTCAAATTCTAAGTTTTGATTCCTTGATTTCATATATCGGCCATATTCTGTTGTAATAAAAAAAGTTTGCTAACAGGATGTCAATGCCTTAATT
>MKEJ01022728.1:3463-19809 GCA_001753735.1 Embelia ribes | reverse complement strand
AAAATAAATTATCATCATTTTGTAAAAGAATTTTTTATTATTCATGTCACTTAAATTTAAATAGCTTACTATAATGCTTAAAATTGGTGGCATTGCGATGGAATAAAGGGTTTAACATCAAGATAAATGTTTATTGCTAGTTCTATTTAATTAATTATCTTTTTAGAAAATTGAAATATTAAAAAGAAAAGTGCCAAAAGATTTAGGCTTATATCGTGCAATAAAAATTTAAATTTATAAAGATTGTTAGTTTTTATGCACTTAGTATTGCTAAAAAAATTTATAATCTATATTTTATTGCTTTTTGATATCATTTATTTAATAGTGAAAAAATTGGAATTCAAATTATTATTTATTATTTTAATTTTTAACTTTTTTTTAAACTCTTAAATTTTATTTAATAATGTGCACTTTCTATTTAGTTTAGCCTTTAGTCTAGTATGTTTTCTATTAATTAAAATAACAACATTAACAATGTATGGTAAAAGGGAATGACAAAATAGTCCAAAAGGACATATTTGATGAAACAAGGGAATCTCGGGAATGAAATTGATAAAAATCAAAACTTGGAACTAAATCAATAAAAATTAAAACCTCGGGGGTGTTTTTTTTTATTTGCCCACAAGACAATGACGAACATTTAACACGACAATGAGGAACGTTTAACACAATAGAGGACAGTAGGAGGTTCACATAATGAGCTGGTGTCAAGAAATGAAAGTTAACAACAAATGCTACAAAAAGGTGCTACTGTTTGTATACAAATTCACAATAGACTTACTTCTACTGGTAGAGTAAGGCCCTCTCGTGCTTGTCCAACCCCCTTTGGAGCTCTTAGCATCGAATTCCCGTCTAACCCAAGACCTCTCTCTGCTATCCTTGTCATCAAAGCCATTTTGCCAGCTCTGTAAACTCAAATAGAAGAAAGCATAAAAAGGACAAAAATAATCATAATGGAGTTTTCTAATATCAAGGTAATTGCGTGAAGTATATTCTCGTTTTAGTTTATATTGGGAAGATAAGAACGCAAGCAACAGAGAAATTTCCAAACACTAACAAAACCTGAAATAGCTGCTCTGCAAAAGCACTGACGTTGCGCAGCAACTCTTGTTTCGAGTTCTGTTTTCTACACCTTTTTGCGTACTGATTGAATCTCTGCGTGTGATAGGAAACGTAAAAAATCACACTGAAGAAAAAAATAAAATTTTCAAAGGTGAACCCAGTTTAATGGACAAATACATCGAACATTGGAAAGAAAAACATTGAACATTGGAAAAAAAAACTAGACAATATAAAAGAAATGGGTGAATGAATACAATACAAGCTTATTTGTTGTTACGATTTCAGGTAGCTTCTCCTGATTTATTTATTTTTGTGTTGGATTTGAGTATGTGATTTTGGTGGAATTGGATATGCTTAGCAGCGTTCTATCAAGTTTCTTTATGCCCGTTTCTCCATCTTCTGTACAGGGCAGTATTTAAATCTCCCTCACTCACACAAGCATATGGTTACTCTTTTTGTTAAATATGATTGTGTGCGCATTTTCATTTTGGGGAGATTACGCGTAAAGGACCGGAGGTGCACATAAAGACCAATATACCCTATGGAACTCATTCTCACCTAAAAGGCTAAATCCCTTAGGAGTAGGTAGTGAGTCCATTTGTGTATATCAGGCCCTTACTTTAAGTTTAACCGATGAGGAATTACATGCTCGTAACATAACAATGAAAGATATGATCTTTCATTGTTTATGGTTGTTGACTTGTAAGTGTTTAAAATGGCAAGTTGAAAGTTCAACTACATTTGACTTAGGCTTCGTTTGGTTCAAGGTTTCCTCGTGGGAAAATAAGACGGAAAGAAAATTCTTTTTGCAAAAATCACGAATTCATGTACATCATTTTCTTTTCCATTACATTTTCTTTTACGAAATCTTTGCACCAAATGCACCATTAAGCTTTTTCTTCTTCTTTTTTTTCATTCCAATTCTGCAGGGTGGACGCGGTATTCATCCAAAGTATGAATTTGACTTTTTTTTTTTCATCCATATACTTTTCCATTGTATTGCAATCAATAAAACATTCCCATGGTATGCACACTTTCTAAAGAAAAAGAGGTCGCCTTTGGATTTTGGTTCCTAAATGTGTTGTTCAAAATCCAAAGGTGACCTCTTTGCTTTATGATACCTATAAAATTAAGAGTTTTCTATTCTTACGTTGAGCGAATTAGGTATGTCCAATCTCCATATCCCATACCCTAGTTTAGAGTTGGAGCAATTAAGGACTAAAATTTAGGGATTAATAATGGATAATCTGGTGGGAATTGCCAGTTCATGCACATAATTTTTTTTCTTATGATCACCAAATATGAAATCTTCAAATAACACGCAGACACACATAATATGCATGCATATATATATATATATATATATATATATATATAAGCAGAGAGAGAGAGAGAGAGAGAGAGAGACGAACAGAATCCCAATGGGTGCGCCTTCTGCGGTCCAAAACAGGAGTTGAATGGAAGAATGAGATCTTTAGATTACTCAAAGGATTAATTATCAACGTTGGCCTCGTTGCCTTGTTCATCTTGGCTGCCCACCTTCATACACACACAGATACAGAGAGAGAGAGACATACAGAAATAACCAATAATATATTCTGCAAAACCTATTTAAATACATAAATAAATACATACATACATATATACGTATATATGTATATACACACATTATTTTTGTTCTGAGGTAGTACTCCATTCATCCACAAGTTGTGACGCAATTTTGCGGTGTATGCGTTTTTTAAAATTTTTAAAATATATATAATTTAATATTTAAATACAATAAAATATTAAATTTGCATTTTTGAAAAATAAGATGAGGATGAATTTATTATTTTTGTCACATATTAAATTATTATATTTTAAAAATTCTTACAAAACGTACACAGTTAAATCATGTGATAATTTGTACACGTAGGAAGTAATAAGTTTATTTCCTGCATTTATGTGCTCTTTCTGGATATAATTAATATAATTTGATTGGCACATATAGAAATAAAAAATACCACTTGAAATTATATACAAAAAATCAAATTTATTCTTCTATTTTTTGTTTTATTCTTTCACCTAATAGTAATAATAATAATAATGCACTTATCATACAATGATTGAACTTACTAAGATTGAAGGTCATCAAATTTTTTTATTTTTTCTTACATTTAGAAAGAAAATGTATCAAATATTTATAGAAAAAAGAATACAAATAATTAAGTATATATACTTATTTATTGGCGTAGATCAGTCTTTTCTAGACAGGGCATATCAATCAAACGAGAAATCTTACATGAGAAAAGAGTACAATTTTTTAAGTACCGATTGTTTTAATAAAAAGATTAGATCGTGTTTGCAAAATAGTTTGTTTACACTAAAAGTTTGTTTTTTTATATATAATCAATTAATACATTTTTTGGGGCCTTCCTTCCTATTATGGGGAGCCTTGGGCAAACACCACTTTGGATGAAATATGCAGAGTTATGTGATGTAAAACATGTCATCTATATATATAAATCAAAAGACAAAGTACATTCATTCCATATATAAACATCCAAAGTTAAAGTTACAAGTTGAAACATCATCACTGCAATCTTAATACCGACCATATAAAACACAAAGATTCCATAAAATTGTTTCGAATGAGAGTCTCTACTTCTTGTTACAACATGTATCTGCAAGAAAAGAAAAGCGAATGAAAAACATTAGAGATTGGTATGGAGATTCAGGTTGATTAAGAAAACCAATAGATAAAGATCGGACTACCAAGTGTTCATTACATTATAGATACGAGTTGATGATGAATGATTAGAGAGCATATATCTCTGCGAACAAAGGAAATACCTTATGACCTGAATTGAGTTCCAAAACTGAGTGTGTGACATTCAAGGTTCCTGATATTCATCTGCATAACACCCAAACAAATGATCTTAAGCATATATTGCATATACCCAATAAATTTCACACACACACAAAAAAAAAATTAAGCACATTGCCATGCAAAAACCACACCTAGCAAATACAATACAAGCTCCTCTAGCGTACAGTTGCATCTTATTTTGTAGCTCACAAAAGGAACTTACCACTACAGCAATTCCAGTTTCACCGAAACGAGGGATGCATATTAGTCTTACCACCTGTCCTTCAGATCCTGCACAAAACGTAATTAATTTTCACAAACAATACTGAAGGATAATAATATAATATGTCTCTCTATGCTAGCAGTCGAAAGGATATGGACTACTACCTTTTATTAGTTTTGTCTCATATTTATCCTGATTACCAACAAAATAAACATGCGGACAGCTCTCTACGAAGAATGGATCCCGATCGGTAAATGGATAACACCCTGAAAACAAGAGCATCAAGCATAAGATTTTCACATTACTATGTGACTTAGTGTATAATGATCGGTAAGCTTATAGTTTTGTCATCATTTGAAAGGATATATATAACGCCTACCTAGGGTATTTGGTGCTGTTGGTGCTAGATGCCTCCACTTCAATGTCCGTTCCATAAATTCTAAATTATCTTTTGCTTCTGAATACTTCTCGAGATCACCATTGTTTTGGCCTGAAGTTCCAAGAAATCTGAATACAAGAACATTATGTTGATACATTATCCACTCCGTAGAAGAACAAAGATATAACTACCCAAATGTAAAAAGATTAATATATAAAATAGCTGTACTTCACTTTACCTGACGTTGTCGAGCTCAAAAGAATGAGGATTAGTACAGGACCTGAACGTGTTATAAGCAGATGATCCACGGAAAAGGCATCTATGCAGAGGCTGTCAGCAGGAAAGGTTATTAGATAAAAACAAATTATACGAGCACATTATACCAACATTGTGAAGCTGTACAACAAGATTGTAATTATGAACTGAAAAGATAGAAAAGAACACCTGTTGTGGTAAAGCGAAATTGGCTGGATCATTAGCACCAGGCATTATGTCCAAAGGTACACCAGCTACAATCTTTGGATGCATGCGAGCATTAGAAATCATAAATATACACTAACATCAAATGTGGACTCAGGAGTTATTACCTGAGTGAACAATATGTCCAGCTCTTTGATTGGTTCAGACAATTTCGACTGATCTTTTGAAGGCAAATTCTGCATAAGTAAACGATATCACTAGTAAGCATGAAGTAAGGATCTCGTCCATATGAATATCCATGTATCTCTACTCGAGAACATAAGGGCAAGTATAATATGAGACCCTTACTTGTCCATTTACAAGTCCACGAGAAACTTCAAAGGAGTTTCCAGCAACTACGACTTGAACTATTTGCGCTGCAACACTTTGTTCCTGCTCAATCGAGATGCTTGTTAGGCAGATAGGCTTGATCATCTATCACAAAATCTAAAATAGCATATCAAAAAAGTTTTGCTAAAAAAGGGCAAAAGAACAAACCTTCTCATCTCCTAAATATCCAGTTATGTGATCGACAAGAAGCTGGAATAGGAGAGGATTAGACACACTACTCCCAACATTCAATCCTGATACAAAAACAACGTATTTGTCCTCTCCTACATGCAAGGAACAATTACATACATCAGCCGAACCTTAAAGGTAGAGTCAGAAGATAGTTGAAGTTAATGACTCATTTGACTTTTTATATGAAGTCAACTATGAGAATGGGCTTGCTACTTGCTCTTTTTAACACAAATATGTTTATCTTTCTTTGGAGACTCTCTTCATACTCACCCTATGCCCATGAGATCTAATTATGTATCATCAATGACTATATAATCTCTTCCCAAAGCGTGAATTTTTAAATTTAAGTGTATAATTAACTTACAAACTTACCTGAATTAAGTGGAAGCTCCGGCTGGTCTGGTAAGCCAGCCTCCAGAATTTCTTTAACCAGAAAATCACCTGAATCGGTTTCTTTTCCCTGTAGGGCAACGACAATCCCTACCAACAGAATCATGTAAATAACAAATCCGTACGTCGAAAGGCAATCGTAATGTAGAAACTGTAAGCAATTAGCATTATTATTTGAACTAAAAGTTAAAAACCAATATGCTACGATCTTTGCGATGCAGTTTAGCAGCCAATAAGAAAGTATATAAACTTCATTATGAAAGACAAAAAATTTCAGGTCACGCGATTGCTACATCAATCAAAGGGCTCAACCAAACTATCGATGTTTTCTGGAATATTCTCAAATTTTTTTCTTCATAAGTCAGTCAATTACACAAACCTGTAACATACACAGAAGGCAGCAAAACATCACCACGGAGTTTAACTCTTCCACTTTCATCTTCCAAAACCAAATGATCATCTGAATGCACGAAATTACGAGGTTGCACAAGGGGCTCTACGGACCTCTACACATAACAAGTACAGATGATCACAACTTTATTCACCCCAAACACAGGCAATAAACTAAAACCACATAAACATACTGAAGGGTGATAAAAGGAAAAATAAATTTCAATTCTTTAACAGATATTACCTCCTTGGAGTACTCATCTAGAATAGTAGGTTTGAGTTTCATGTGCTTGTAGAGAGTCCCAACAATTACGCAATCCTTGCCCTCTTCGAGTCCCAACACTGTGCATACTGAGAGAAAAACAAAAGAAAACTTGTAATAATGGATTAGGATGAAACAGATGAAGAGCATAACACAATTCCTGAAAATACGAGAAGGAGCCAAAGGACGAATTTGAATTCAAATTTTGCTTATTCAATCGAATTACACAGCCCTTCAAAAAACTATCACCGTTATATATGTATACTAATTATTGACATTGTAACAATGTGACTTGGACAAGATATTATCAAGTGTAACTGTTACACCAGGTTGCAAGGATGATGAGGAGTGAGCAAGAGCCTTTCACTCTTCAACTGCAGTTACCCTTGGTAATTACTCGAGTTGTAGGCTCAAACTTCAACATATTTAGATTCATTCAATTTTTGTTAAATTCTCAAACAGAAATTGGTTTTCTCCAATTCACTTCCACATGCAATTTAACCCAGAAAACAACCAATAGAATCATCCAAAAACAAATAACCAAGGGCATTTACATCCTCACCAGAGCTAGACCTCAAAATTAGGAAAACACCCCCTCAGACCCAATTAAGCCTCAAATGCATCTAAGCAATAGTACAGCAAGAATGGAACTTGAAGTTACTAAATCAATGCAAATTTACTCAAATAAGGTCATGCAAAAAAATTGAAAATTTGAGTTCAGGGTAGGTGAGGCTTCCAAAATCCAAACCCTAACTGCATTGAGCTGCAAATACATCGACACTGTGTGTAACTAGGATTTGGAACAAGCACCCAATATAAAAGATTGAAACTTGAAATGAATATGCTAAAGAAAACACATTTCTTCAGATAGGGTTTTGGAAAAAATTTGAAAAAATGGGACGTGGACTGGTAGGCCTTCCAAACCCGATTGTGCTGAAAATACATCTATGCTTTGTATGTAACTAGAATTTTGAACAAAACACCCTAACAGAAAAGACTGAAAATTGAAATGAATCCACTAAAGCAAACACATTTACCCAATCAGGGTTTTGCAAAATAAAATAAAATCGATGAATTGAGTCATGGGCTGGTGGGGCCTTCAAAACGTAACTGTATTGAGCTGCAAATGCATCTAAAACTACATCAGTAACTAGGATTTTGAACAAGCATCCAGTGGAAAAAATTGAACTTGAAATAAATACAAGAGAGAAAACACACTTGCAGTTTTGTAAATAAATTAAAGTTTGAGTTCTAGGCCAGAGGGCATCCAAACCCCAACTGTAAGGGCACCCAGACGAGTGCTCCTAAATGAGCCTCCCACAAGTGTATCTAATATCTATACCATGAAATTAGGGTGTTTGCTACAGTAAACCCTTTTAACTGGGGGACTAGTGCTCATCCTCAATTCCACTTGAGCTAGGGGATTATTGTCCCTCCCCGGTTCTATTTATAACTTTAAAGGGTCCGGCGTGTTTATCCACATCCACAACCTCTATTTTGATTTTGATGTCGTGAAATAAAATTTTGGGGTTGAAAATAGTAAAGCTTAAAATACATCTATACTATGTTTGTAAACAGGAATCTGAGCAAGCACTCAATACTTGTGCAGGCGGGGCTTCGAAACCCTTAGGGCACTCCCACCAACTTCCCTATTTCCAAACCCTAAGTTTTAATCCCTATAGCTCAAACTCTAAAATCGAAGCTTCAATCTTGATAATGTCAACTCCAGACCACTTTAAAATAGAACTAGGATAAACATTAGTCTCCTAGTTTAAGAGGAGCAATGTTGCAAATCCCCAGTATTTTAGGAGATTGAATAGTTTTAAACACACTAACACTAAAATTTAGGATGAGTGTCCATTTAGGATCACAGGTGGTAATGACCTTACTATATTGATATGAAAAAACATTTATACTATTAGTTCATTTCATTGCACATTTTAAGCAAAAAAACTAGCTTTTTTCTATCTCTAAAAAAAAGTTAGATGCATCTGGCTGAGAAGCTTCTAGTTTATTCGGACCAAAAGATGAAAAAAAAATCTCAATTTAATAGTTGAGCAGCCAAATGAAATCCCCATTTCAAGCAAAAAAAAAAAAAAAAACAGAAAAGCTTGAGCTTAAAATCTGCAACATGCGAACATAGCTGCCGAAAAGAATAATAACAAGCACCCAACACAAAAGATTGAAACTTGAAACAAATACAACAAACAAAACACAATTTCTCCATTAGGGTATTGCAAAAAAGGTAAAAAAAAACAATATGGGTAAGAGTACCGGGGAGATGGGGCTTCCAATTGGGGATGAGAGAGTAAAGAAGTGTCCGCATGAGGTGGAGCCTAGCGAAGTAAATCTGGCTGTATTGTTGCCCTCTGTACATCTCCTTCTGTATCTCGAAACCCTCATCCTGACCCCAATTAACAAAATTAATAATACAATAAAAACCCAAATAAAAAGCATTAATCTTTAAAATTAAGCAAAGAAAAGCAGTAAAGACAAGTACGAGGGAGAGATATGTGGCTTGTTTTCTGGGGAGGAGGGCGGCGGCGCCGTCGACCTCCATTGCTACCTTGGCGGGAAATTTGGAGCAGAGGCAAACAATTCGTTGGGTTAAACCAAATCAAATGCAGATGAAAATAGATACTATGATTTTGGATTGGTTTAATTGCCATTAATTTGGGCCTGGTAGTTTTGGGTTGGAACGTTAATTATTTTTTTTCTATATTTTTTTTAGAAAATATAATTTCAAAAAGATATTTAATCTTTTAAATAAATTTTTTTTTAAAATTCTAAAATTGTTTTATTGACAATTTAATTTTTAAAATTAATTATCAAAACCATTTTAAAAAAATTAATACAATATATATATATATATATATATATAAGAAGCGGATTAAGGGACAAAAGATTTTACAAAAAATCATACAAACTTTTTAGGCCTTTGGATTTGCAATGATTAACGGCTAGGATATATGAGAGAGAAAGTGCAGAGAGAGTATACATCCTAACCGTTGATCGCTGCAGATCTAACGGCCTAAAAAATTTGTATGATTTTTTGTAAAATCTTTTATCCCTTGGTTCGTTCTCATATATATATATATATATATTGGATTTGATTGGGTTGGGTTGAGTCAAATTTTAATTCATTTCGATTGTGCGTTGAATTGAGTTTTAGTTGGAAATATTATGGCTTTATTTGGTATGGGTTGGGAGTATTTGAATTGTGGTCTTTAATTGGTCTGATTATTGATCGTGGGTTGAGTTGGTTTGGATTAATTACACAAAACCTCCCTCAAAGTTCTAAGGTTATCCAAAATATCCCCTGAAGTTGCAATATGAGCACTTGGATCTTTTGTCTCCCATGTTTACAATCAGGTTTTCTAATTGTGACAATTGAGTCCAGGTTAAGAAATAGCTAGTTGTTGCACAAAAGGATACATAGTCGCGGAGGCGCAAACATGTACGAAAGCCCAACGCAATGACACTTAACTATGCTGACTGCATAAATGAGTTACTCGTGTTTTTATGTGTTTATTATTTATCACCTGAATTCTAATAATGTTTTTATTTGTGACTGATTAAAGTTTTTTATTGCTATTCAATCGTTTCAATTATGAAATGTTAAATTCATTTAAACCATCTGCAGCGGCTTAAAATCTTTCCGACTTAATAGTTAATGCTTTAGAAAATTTTGCTTAAATCTTTTTAAAAAAAACAATATTTAAAATTTTATTTTGTAGATAATTTATATTATTTATTTCTAAAAAATAGTTTTTTCTTTCAAAAATTAGTTTTTCAAAGTATCTTTATAAAATGCCAAAAAAAAATCTATATTTTTGGGTTGGAATAAGTTATGTCAAGTTTTGATTCATTCTAGTTGTAGGTTAGGTAAATTTAGGCTAGGTTTTGTTTATAAATATTATGGGTTGAGTTTGATTTTAGTTGAGAGCTATATGAATTTTGAGTTGGTTGGTTGTGAGTTGATTTAGTTTAGATTGTCGCTAACTTTATATATATATATACTCCAGAGCTTTATTGAATAAAAGTTTCTCTTTTACCCAATAGTTTCAATATTGATAGTTATAGCCCCAAAATTTAAAATTTTACATGGTTGCTCAAAGTCAAGCCGTTGTAAATTATGAAAATTTTATCGAATGACCAAAGCGCACTTTACTTGGGAGTAATTAGTTAGTATTTTACAAGAACTTCTGTCCTTGTGTGCTATTTTCTTCCTTTTTTGACCATCGATTTTGCATGGTTTTTGGAGGAATTAAATATATTAAAAATCTTATTTGACAGATACACTACAGGATTCCATATAGGGTGTCCTCAAGTCGAGTTGAACCGAATTTTGGGTGTTGGTGCTGAACTCAAGTAGATTTTTTATCGAGTCGAACTCAAATAGTTTACGAGCAACTAACGAGTCATTTTATTCGTAACTAATATTACATTGAGTTCTTTATAGATTTATTCTTTAGATTTTTATCTATTTTTATGCAAAATTTCATAAACAACACTTTTAATTATGAAAGTATTAAATATTAATAAAATTTTAACCATTTTAGAGTGAATTTAAATGCGTAACGATTAAAATATTTATGATGACATATCGATGATAGGAATTATTAGAGGCAAAATGAATTTTAATGAGACATTTTAGTGTGTGTGTATATATATATTTATATATATATATTATTTTTAATTAATTTATTTTTTTTTATTTTTTTTGCCAAGAAAAATATTTTAGTATTTTTTTTAAGATAAGTTTTATTTCTTGTATTAATCACATGAAATACATATATATATATATATATATGTATAACATTATATATTATACTTATTTCGAATAGTTCGCAAGCATAATGAGTCGGGTTACTTTATATTCAAGCTCAGCTCGTTAACACTATCGAGCTCAAAATTAAGTTCGAGTTTGGCTAATTTACTCTAAAGTCGAGAATTTATCGAGCCGAACTCGAGCAACTCATAAGTGGCTTGCCATCCCTAGTTCCACTCCTCACACTCCATTTTTCATTATTTTTTGATTAATTATAGTAATAGCTCCCAAATAGAAACAAAATCAGAGTATATAAGTATGAAATTTATGATAGTTGTTATAGTAGCCGAAAAAAAATTATACTAAAAATTAAATACTAAAATTACAAATAAATTTTTTTCCATTTAAAATTTGACACTAATGCTGTTGCTCAAGGCGCCGTTCCTAGCTCCCAAAGGTTTATTGATTAAAGTTTCTATTTAACCCTATTGTTTCAATATTGATATAGTTATAGTCCCAACTTTTTAAAATTTGACATGATTGATCAAAGTCAAGTCATTGTAAGTGATGAAAATTTTATCAAATGACCAAAGCGTAATTTTACTTGAAAATAAATTAGTTATTTTACAAGAACTTCTGCACTTATGTGCCATTTTCTTCTTTTTTGATCATCCCATTTTGCATGCTCTTTGAAGTGGTTGTTTTTAGTGCTAAATCTTTAAAAGGGTAGTTATTCTTTAAAAGGGTAGTTATTCAGGGTTGGTATAGATATTTAGTTACCTTTTTTTTTTCTCTTTCCATTTTGGTTAATTAAGTATATCTAATTCACATACAAACTGTTAAGAAACGCGTGTCTGATTTAGGATATTGTAAATTGATTACATAGTTATTGGCTTATTAGTTACAATGATTTACTTCCTTTTTATTATATCATTATCTTGCCTCTAAAGACACCATTGTAATTTATTCCATATACATTACAACTTCCACTCTTTTCCTTCAACATGCTATCAAAGCCACAACAATTTTGTTACACTGAAATACAATCCTCGTCGCAATCCCCCGCTGTTTCAACAGCATCTACGGCACATTAAAATTAACAGAGAAAATATTTCAATAAGTTGTGCTTCACCACCGGTCACGACCATCACCGTGATCATGCAATCGCTGCAAATCTAACATCATCACTTCTGATCATTGCAACAATCCACCACCACCACCTCTCTTCATTAATCGCCACAGCCACCACCACTGGCAACATCTCGCCGCATCGTCACTGCCAATGACCACTCTCACCCTCACAAGCTCCTCACTAGCAACCACGGCTATCGTCATGCCACCGCGACAGCCTCACCCCAGCCAAGCCAGATTACTACCGCCAAGCCAACTAGCCTTCGCGGCCTCCGACCACCAACCTCATTTGCGATAGCCTCACCCAACGCCTACCCACCATCATCAGTTCCCCTTACTAGCGTCATGACCTTTGCATCACCAAGCCCAGTGCCGCCCAATCACCGACGAGCCCAGTGTCGCCTCCTATCCGATCAAACTTAGCACCAGCATTGCCTCATCTAATCGGCATCGCCTCGCTTCTTTGATCGCTACCATGCTACTATTTTGTCCCCACTAGTGCCACCCCCATCAATCGCCGCCACTACTATTGCTCCGATCTCCATCATCTATCCGAGTCTAAAGCCCTACAGTGAAGCTTGTGAACTGTGGGCGAAATCTGCCATCTTCACGCAATTTCTCTTTATATTTGTATGAAATTTCAAACTTGGTCCTTCTTTATTCTAAGTATCCAAACTATTTTATAACTTCAAACAATTCCAATCTAGTATATACTAGATCATGGCTACTCAAAATGAAGTTACCCGCCCTGTTGATATCATTCTCGATGGCTTTAATTATAATGTTTGAGCATCTACCTACAAAGTTTGTCGTAAAGGCAATAAGTTGTAGCATCATGTTTCTGGTGAAATTGTTAAACCAGAAAAACTTCTTGCTGAAACACCTGCTCAATATGATACACGTATAGAAGATTGGGAAAGTGTGCACTGCAAGATCTTGTCTTGGTTTATTAACACGCCAGTCCCCTCGATCCATCGCCTTTTATCTAAACTGGGCGATGCTAAGACAGCTTGGGATTTTCTTGCCAACGGATATAATTGTACTAATGATGTATCTCTTCAATTTCAAGTGGAAACCAAACTTTATCAGATGCTTCAAGAATCTAGATAGTCCATTGCTGATTTTTATTATGATGTCACTGGTTTATGGGATTAGTTAGCAGAAGTTGAGCTACAACTCCATTGTACTAAGGACGTCAAATTTTATGTTGAATACCATGATCGCAGGCAGTTCATGCATTTTATGATGGCTATTCAAGAAGATTTTGAACCTACCCGAGATATACTTCTTCACCATAACCCGCTTCCTACTATGGACGCCGCTATTCAGGAACTAGTTTTCTAGAAAATCGACAGACTACTACAAATACTCTATCTACCGACATGGTCATGGTCACTTCCAATCCTCTTCTCCCCATTTTTCTTGGCGCCTACCATCTATACTACCTACCAAATTATTTTGTAAATATTGCAAGGTAGAAGACAATTACACGGTTGATAATTGTGAAAAGCTTAAAAGAAAGAAAGCAAAAGAAGCTCGAGAGTTCAAATGTGCAAATCATAAGATTGTTGTCATTACTCAAATTGAACCTCCTCATCCCTATTCAACTACCACTCTTACTGTGACTGATATTGAGGGTTTGGTTTAACAGGTTCTAGCTTGTACTAATACAGCCTTATCCGTCACTCCACATACAAAGTCTTGGTTTATTGATTCAATATGTTGCAATCATGTGACTTCGAGTCAACATTATTCGCTACTAAGACAGTCCTACATCCTACTCTTGTTATATATACGTTTGATGGTTCGCATATGGCTGTTAATCATATGATATCTATTTTTACTACCATTCTTCAAGTTGACAATGCTTATTATGTACCCAAGTTATCTATGAATCTTTTATCCGTAGGGCAACTTTGTGAATTAGGATATGAGTTACTTTTTTCTAATAAGGGTTGTGACGTGCAGGATCCACAGATGAATTAGTTGATTAGGACATGCTGTAAGATTAGATGCTTGTTCGAGCTATCGCACCTACAGGTTCCTAGTAATTCCTACTTTTCTATTGTTGCATCTGCTATCTTTTTAACTTTGTGGCATTATCGACTTGGTCATGTTTCATTACCCTATATTCAGTTATTAGCCTCTAGTGGTTACTTAGGAAAAGTTGATTTCAATAAATTTGAATGTTGCCATGTCAACTAAGTAAACAACCAAAATTGCAATTTAAGAATAGTGACTCAATTTCTGATTCTCTTTTTGATCTTGTTCATTCTGATGTATGGGGTCCATCGCCTATTCCAATTGAAGGAGGATCACGATATTTTGTCATATTTATAGATGATTTCTCTCGATTTACATGGATTTATCTTTTGCATAAGCGTTCTAAACTTATAGACACTTACAAAAATTTTCACAAAATGGTTCAAACTCAATTCTCCCGTACCATCAAAGTCTTTCGTTCGGATAATGCTATAGAATATAAAGAGAACTCTTTTCTTAAATTTTTAAAAGAAAATGGAACTCTCCCCCATCGCTCTTGTCCCTATACCTCTCAACAAAATGGTCGAGCAGAACGGAAACATCGTCATATCCTTGATACTACCCGTTCTCTTCTTCTCTCTGCCAAGCTCCCTGAACGTTTTTGGGGAGAGGCTGCCCTTACAGCTGTTTATACTATCAACAGAGTTCCCTCTGCTACAATTCAAAACAAAACACCTTTTGAGTTGTTATATGGTAAAACTCCCAACTTCAGCTCCCTTCGAGTTTTTGGTTGTGCTTGTTTTGTTCTTCTTCCCCCTTATGATCGTACAAAATTAGAACCACGCTCACGCCTATGTTGTTTTCTCAGCTATGGCTTATAACATAAAGGATACCTATGCTATGATCCTATATCTAAACTTCTTCAGGTTTCGCAATATGTTCAATTATGGGAACATAAGTTCTTTTTAGAACTCTCTCCTTTTCCGTCATCCCCCACTAGTCCACCCCCTATTTTTACTGATCCCTCCATCTCTTTCTTTTCTGAGTCCTGTGAATCTCCTGTTGGTACAATGTGCTCTGAGTATAGTCCATCAACTGTTTCCATTCATGGTAATACGTTCTTGGATCCCCCTGCAACAACAAGTATATTGGACTCTTTGTTGCCAGTGGTACCACCTATGTTCTCTGAACCTCCTGTTTTTCGATAGTCTACACGGGTAAGGACTGCTCCTTCACATCTATTGGATTATCATTGTTATTTTGCTCTTGCTACTCTTTATGAGCCTAATAGTTACCGTGAAGCTAGCACGGATTCTCGTTGGCAACAAGCTATGTCCGATGAGTTGGCAAAACTATCCAAGTCACATACTTGGGACTTGGTTGACTTACTACCTGGGAAGTCTGTTGTTGGGTGTAAATGGGTCTACAAGATAAAAACGCGTACTGATGTACAATTAAGCGCTATAAAGCTTGTCTTATGGCCCAATAATTTAAATAGGAATATGATATTGATTATGAGGTAACATTTGTTTATGTTGCTCGCCTCACTTGTGTTCGCTCCTTAATCGCAGTTGCAGCTGCGCGTCATTGGTCCTTATTTCAAATGGATGTTAAGAATGCATTTCTCAATGGCGACCTAGTTGAAGAAGTTTATATGAAGCCATCCCCCGGTTATGTTCATCCTTCTCACAAAGTTTGTCGTCTACGTCGTGCTTTGTATGGTCTTATGCAAGCACCGTGCTCTTGGTTCTCCAAGTTTAGCTCAATTATTTCTCAACAAGGATTTACTCCGAGCCCGTATGATTCCGCACTCTTTCTTCGCCAATCGCCTGCAGGTCTTATCCTCGTTCTTTTGTATGTTGATGACATGATCATCACTGGTGATGACGTTGTTGGCATTCGCTCTCTTCAAGATTTTCTTGGTCA
>MKEJ01022693.1:0-12666 GCA_001753735.1 Embelia ribes | reverse complement strand
TATATTATAGTATAAAGTTCGAAATCATTTTCGGTATAAATGAACATACTTTCAGAATTTATATGGGTAATTTGGAAGGAATAAAGAATTGATATATATATATATATATATATGCGTTTTTATGTATGTAACTACTTATTACTGTGTTATATTTTGTTTTTGAATGTTTGATTTGTGCTCGTGGATGTTGCTTTGTTAGGTTTGTTATCTAATTTTAATGAACTTTGAGATCATGTTATGAAATTAGATAAGTAACTGAGTATGAGTATTGAGTTACTCGAGCTGGTGTTCTTTTAATCTAGTTCGTGTTAGAGCTCATAGATGGAGCTCGAGTTCGAGCTCTATTCGAAAAATATTATTTGGGTAGTTGGCTTGAAAAGTATTCTTATGTTCATATAATGTTGTATTTAACCATATCACATTTAACTTAGATAAATATGGATAAAAGTTTATAAATGGTACTCTAGCTTCTTGTGAGATTTCGAATGAAGTAGCTTCTTACTCGAGCTTAAACTCCAAAATGAGAAATGGCTCAAGCTCGTATTGGAGCTCGTTAATTAACTTGTTGAGTATTTTACAAGTCAAGTTTGAGCTGTTGCAAGCAACTCGACTCGTGCCCACCCCTAACTGACTGTATGCAAAAGCATTTAATTGTAGGTTAATTTCTTATTGTTGCATATTCACTACTTAAGAACTCGCGTGATAATTTTGAGTGCCTATTCGAAATTAAGATTGAAGTCAACTGATTTTGAATCCTAATAATTATTTCTCTTAATGTTTAAATCTATTTTTGTTGTTCATTTAGGCAATTGCTGAAGTATCAGAGGCTTCCATGGAAGATTACGAGGAAGGCATGAAAGCATGCTTTGAAGCCGCAAAGATGTGGATGCAAGTGAGTTATTGTTTGATTATTTTCTTTAATACTGTGTGGGATTCAGTAGTTCGTAAATTCTGTAAATGGGAACATGTCTTTCTGGTGTAGAACTGATTGAGCATTCCCAAAATTTTATTTTGTTTCTGATGTTGGTTTCTTTAAAATTTCACAGGTTCCAGCACCGAAGAGAGGAGAAATCGTTAGACAGATTGGTGATGCGCTGAGGGCCAAGCTTCAGGATCTTGGGCGACTTGTGTCACTTGAGATGGGAAAGATACTTGCCGAAGGCATTGGGGAGGTTCAGGTGTGTTATGTCGAGAGAAACTATGATTGGCTTGCTAATAGCATTAAGTTAGCATGTTACTAGGATTTTGAATTAGAAATTGGTCCGTGCACCTTTGGAGCTAATACTCCATTACGTAGTAACAAACTGTTGTATATATATGTGTTTGCAGATTCCGAAGAATTTGATCATATCTCGTTTTGAAATAATTCATTTCCAGTTGTTATTCTGACGTCGGAATCACATTCATGGCAGGAAATTATCGACATGTGTGATTTTGCTGTGGGTTTAAGTCGACAATTGAATGGATCCATCATTCCATCAGAACGTGAGCACAACACTACCTCAAAATCCAGAATATATAACTCTACCGCTAGATTCTTTCATTCCATGATTGTCCTGGAATTGTTTTTGTTACCCTGTTTTCTTTTTCAACATGCTTTACTTCAGTAGTTTTGGTCTTTTTAATCCAAAATGTGAATAACCAAAGTAGGCTGTTTCTAAATTGAATTTTTTCTGTCACTTATTAACATAACTCAAAGCTTTAGTCGCATAGAACTTTGTTCTGATTCAAATTCTATATTTGCAGGTCCAAACCACATGATGCTGGAGGTGCATGTTCTTTCCATTAACATATTGATATTTCAAACTCGGTAAAAATTTGCATGGGCTGTATTTTAATTCTTCGCACGCTTTTTCAGACTTGGAACCCTCTCGGAGTAGTGGGTGTAATTACAGCATTTAATTTTCCTTGTGCTGTTCTTGGTAAGTGTTACTCCGTATTCCTACTAATTGGATTTAGATATCTACTTGTTTGCTTTTTTTCTTTTGAAACAACATTGAAGTGTGTTTGTTTAAAGTCCCATATTTAGTTCTAATAGAAGGATCTTGATAAATAATCAATTTGAAGTATGATTTTTAAGTAATTACCATCGAATTTTCCACATGGGTTAATGAAGTAGAACAACTAAGAAGCACGGACTTAGATATGGACACAGATTCGGATGCTGATACAGATGTTGATGCAACAAATTTTGAAAAATACCATATGCGGTTGCGGCGAGGATTCAACATTTTTAGTTTTTCATAATAATTTTACAATTACAAAACTATGATAACTTTGAAAAAGAATTAGTATAAGCAAAGTTAAAGATATTTGATGTAGGGGAAGTATTTGATTTATGCAGATGAGCTACACAATAATCAAATCATATGCTCAAACGGAAAAAGCAAAATCTTATAGGGAAGGATTTACTGTAAATCAATGCTATCAGTCTTTAAATCAAGGAGAAGGTGAGAAGGGTTTGTTGCCGATCGAGGGAGTCGCGTATTGCAGGGAGTACCTACCGAGAGAGCTAGGGCTTCTTTTAAGTTCTTTTGTGTTTTAACATTTAGTCATGCACGTATATGACCTTATGCTTCATAAAGTTAGATAAAATGACCCCTAAAATTAAAACAAAAATGGCAACTTGACATCATTTGTGACCTTGGTGTATCCTTTGTCCATGTCCCCAATGAGTCCAAAATTAAAATGATTCATTGACATTTCGGACATGCCACATGGCGGGTCCGACACCCATGCCTGAGTGTCTAAGAAGAATTTGAGTCCGTGAAGAGTCCGACACGGGTACGGCACCCAATTTGGCAATTTGGAGTGTTTGTGCTTCCTAGAGAACAATCTTAGATTTATGCTTTAGGATTATTGATCACTCATGCATGGATCATTACACAAACACTAGCGTCTTTGTTATATTAAAAAGACTGCACTTGGTATTTTCACTGTGTACTGCATGCTTAACCTTTTCTAAGGCAGATAAAAGGCTATTCATTTAGCTGCATATGCTATGAAGGATATAATGAACTGTGCAAAACTAGTGGAGTTTGATAAAAGTGAGAGAGAGTTTCAAAGTCCGAAGGTGTTTTGGGAAGGATGCAACAAATTATCCTTTTTCTTTTTGTACTGCAATCGTTGGTTCGATATTACTTTGTTTTTCAAAATTAAAATTATAATATTATGTACCATGTTATATTTTAGGATGGAATGCTTGCATTGCGCTCGTCTGTGGAAATTGTGTAGTTTGGTAAGTTTTTAACCATTACTATTTCTAGATTGTGCTGAAGCGAAGACAATGGAAATTAAGATGATTTTGTATTGGTATTCTGCGTTTTTAAGATGTAGAGAGATCTGTTTGAGTTTACGGATAAGTTATTTGCAAGCATTTTATTTTATTTGGTAAGTTGGGTTTGTTGTGGTTGTTCACTGCTTGGGTTATTTTATTGGTGAATTATATAGGAAGGGTGCTCCAACAACACCTTTGATTACCATTGCCACGACAAAAATAGTGGCCGATGTTCTGAAGAAGAACAATTTACCGGGTGCTATTTTTACTTCATTTTGTGGTGGTGCTGAAATTGGCCAAGCTATATCCAAAGATACCCGCATACCTCTGGTTTCATTCACTGGAAGTTCAAAGGTACTTATAGTCTGTTATTACAATTTCGACTGTATATGTATTTGAGATAGATCAGAAGTTATAATTTTAACACTCAAGAGGTTGATGCTGAATATTCCTTGATCAATGTGTCCTCCTCGATACATCACCCATATATTTTGACAGCTTTTGGAACAAAGCAGACGATTAAATTTTTGAACCTTTTTTCGAAGTTATTTGAACCTTTTTTTGAAGTTAAATGGTAACTCGCAGCATTTTACTTTTAAAGCTTATTTATTATGTTGTTTATCGCTTTCCATCTCGATGAACAATTTATAAGTCAGTCATTGCTAATTCTTGAATTGATGTTACTGGTGGTGTTCTAAACTCTAGGTGGGCCAAATGGTTCAAAAGACAGTGAATGAAAGATATGGAAAATGCTTGCTTGAATTGAGTGGAAACAATGCCATAATTGCCATGGATGATGCCGATATCAAACTCGCTGTTCGTTCTACTCTGTTTGCTGCAGTCGGAACAGCTGGTCAACGATGCACAACATGTCGTAGGCTGGTAATATAGAGCATGATATTTATACATGCATATTCCTTCTCTTTTGCTGTTTATAGCATTAACCTAGGCCAAATTTTTTGTATGAAGATACTTCATGAAAGTGTATATCAGACAGTACTTGACCAACTACTGGAAGTATACAAGCAAGTTAAGATTGGAGATCCTTTAGAGATAGGAACCTTGCTTGGGCCTCTGCATACCCGTGCTTCGAAGGAAAACTTTGAGAAAGGAATTGAGATAATCAAATCTCAGGTATGTATCTTCTTTTTGCCCTGTATTTTTTTCCTCTGACTGAAAATAATTGAATAAAAGAATTATTAGTTTAAATGTATATCTGATGACTTGTCTGGCTTGGGTATGGCTCCCTTTTGGAGGTGTCTATGCTATGTCTTCTTTTCACTGTTTGCTATCCCCTTTTCTATCATAATTTCTTCAACATTGCAGGCTAAAATGTCGCATTGTTTAATGACCTTTTGTAGGGGGGTAAGATTCTTGCTGGTGGTTCAGTTATTGAGTCTGAAGGAAATTATGTGCAGCCCACAATAGTTGAAATTTCTGCAAATGCCGATGTTGTCAAAGAAGAATTGTTTGGTCCAGTTCTTTATGTTATGAAATTTCAGGTACCGGTGTTGAGGAATTGGTTCCTGTTTCCATAATTTCTGAGCTGCTTCAGTTTATTGACCTCATTGTCCATCTCACGATTGTTTCGGCGTGTCAAATTCTTATGTTTTGAAACCTAATTTATTGTTCAGACTCTTGAAGAAGCTATTGAGATAAACAACTCGGTACCTCAAGGATTAAGTAGCTCCATATTCACTCGCAAGCCTGAAATAATTTTCAAGTGGATCGGGTTAGGATTAAAGATGCTTAAATTTTTGGCAGCTCTTAATTTTGATTTTCTGTTGAACCTTCGCATGTTTTAAATCGATCCAGGCCTCGAGGAAGTGATTGTGGTATTGTGAATGTTAACATACCAACAAATGGTGCTGAGATTGGTGGTGCTTTTGGTGGCGAAAAGGCCACCGGGGGTGGCCGCGAAGCAGGGAGTGATTCTTGGAAACAGTACATGCGCCGGTCAACTTGGTAAGTGCCCAAGGACTTCTCAGGCTTTTGTTTAAAGACGTAGAAAAAGCTATGTTTTGATATTATGAGATAATGTAGCATTGTTTTTCTTACTTTTCGATATCAGTAGGGAAAATTAGAAATCCTTTTGTAGCTTGAATATTTATTCTTTCAACATAATCGTTTGTTTTCCGTCCCTCTAACCTGCTACACGCATGTTCCTTGTAGCACAATCAATTACGGGAATGAATTACCTCTGGCACAAGGAATCAACTTCGGCTAGCCACTTAAACTTTTGGTAAAGTACATGTACCATTATTTATTAAACTCGATCAACTACAATGGAAATATCTTTCTCATGGAATTTTATTCTGTTATCTATATGCAGAATAATTGCTTCCGGGTGGTGTGCTGTGATCTGCGGCTTCTGTTTTTAAGTAAAGGAAGCCTTGTTACAAAATAAATGTCAAATCCTTCATAAGAAAAATAGTTCATACTACTGTTGCGTTAAGGTATGACAACAAATATTTATTTTTCTGTAATTTCCATGCTAGTGGCCTCATCTCTTTTTCATAAAGATGTTAAGACTTTTTGTTACTTTCGCTCGACATTTAACTGCATAATCTTTTGATAAAATGACTGCATAAATTTTTGACAAGTGGCCACGTAGTCTTGTAACATGTCTTTGTTAAATTAGCAATTAAAATTTAAAAAATAAAATATTTTTATCAATTAATTAGTCACGATCATAGGTATACAAATATGTTCCCATCAATCTTTATTCATATAATTAATATTATCTAAGGTATGGAACTACATCCGGCTTATTTTGAGTTCTCAAAGTCATTTCAGCCCTTGTTGAAATGATTTTTTTCAGAGGAAAGATTTTTGAGTAACAGAATGCAAAAGGAATTGTACATGATTTCAATGAAAGTTGAATCTATCGTAACAAAAGTTAAATTGGTTGCAAGTATGTTATTAATATGCCCATGGAAGAATATTGCTCATGCTTCAAATTTTGAGATATTATTAAGACAATAAACATATGCGTATTGAGACTAAATTATTCAAGCACAGGGAATAAGAAATCATACACCAGTAAAATGATCATGACCTGAAAGCTAATAATGACCATGGCTTGTAAAGATTTGCGAAATTTCGAAAAGAAAATAGCAACCCGACTAGTTTAACTAGACCCCTGGACTAACTAGCTTTGAGGCTAGAACCTTTACGATGAGGGGAATGAGCTAAGCCCATAAAAAGACGCCTAGGAAAGCAAACAAACTTTTGTGATTGGCAACGCACAAAGGAGGTTCGATGTGATAAAGAACAAATTCGTACTACTACAAGACTCAATTCCAATACAAAAAATTAATACACACCAGAAATCCCATACCCTTGCTCATTCCCAAGGCAGTTGTATTGAGGAAAAATGTGAGCATGAGATTGAAAATGGACCCCTGGTGAGACCGCAAGCACGAGGAAAGGACTATTCTCTATAACCCTCTTGAAAGATCAAGTGCATGGCTGACAGCACCAAATAGCGAAGCAGTCAAAGTCGGTATTATGCATGTTTCATTAGAAAGAAACAAGAAAACTGTAATGTAAATCCACAACTCCATAATTCACAACTTACCGACAATTTCAGATTCATTTACAAGCATGATTAAAAAGTACTTGTTGACAATAGGGCTCTACATCGGGTCAGAAATGCTCTTATTGCAGCTATACCCAGAAAAAATTTCTAAACCTAAATGTTGCTAAATGATTGCTACAATAATTTCATTTCAACCTGTTCAGCTGGAAGATTACCAAAAATGACTGGTTTTCAGAAGCTTAATTCTTCTCGACTTCAGCAATTATTTTTTCAATATTTCTTCTATAAACTGGCATCAAATGATCACTTATCATGGTTTGCGAAAGCCTTAGTTTACTATACAACGAGCGAGGGGTAAGAAAAATCCCAACTTTTGGCTCCACTGGGGGATGATCCTCTGTGTCGCCGGAACTCGTGCTATCATGTTCACACTCTTCCACCACATCAGACGTAACTGTAATAATATGCATAATCCTACCAGGAGGAAAAAATCTGTGGACCTCTTTCACTTCAGGCACAGAGCTCAGGGATTGGCTCCCGCCCACCTCCGAAATGGCAGCTTCTTCTTCTTCCCTGATCTCTTTTGCCACGTCAGCATCCTCGCCTTCCCTCTGACTGTAGAGTTCGTGTTCAAGTTGTTGCCACAACTGCACTTCCGTCATACGATCTTCATTTCCACTCTGGCTGATAAGATCATCCTCATCCTCAAGAATAGGGTCCACATCAATGTGGGGACCTATTTTGTCGGAGCAGGCACACTCGATTTCCGAAGACCAGTCTCTCGCATCCAATGAAGAAATAGGAATTTCTGTTGTTTCCAATGATTGACAAGTGCCCATTATGGAGGAAGATTCCATAACATCTCCCTCTTCTCTAGAGACGGAATGAGCGGTGGGCCGGCGGCGGGGTCCCATGCATGACCATGAGGATAAATGAAGGGAGGGGCGAGACCATGCCGCCTGCGCCATGCTTTGGGCTCTCTTCATCACAACCTATACATACATGACAGGAAGAAGAGAAAAAAATGCAGAAAATGGGGAAAAAAATCAAAGGTCACACAACACATTGTTTAAACTTTTAGAAGCCTTTTTACTGCTAGCTTATATAATATCCATTTCTGTAATTTTATTCCAAGCACAATGCTATGTGGCTCGCAGCTTAAAAAAATTAATAAGAACAGGATGCTTGATAAATTATAAATAAACAACACGCGACTACTTAAAAACGAAAGAAGACTAAAAGGTTTCCATGAACTATTTATTACTAATTCATCTAGACCATGACTTGTACAAGAAACAGAAAATTGCAGTCCAGAAGAAGAGTGATTAATTACCTGTGTACCACTGGAAACAGGACGTAACATAGCACCAGCCCCAGCAACTTTGGCTCTGGCGGTTGCAATTGATGGAAGACGTGACCCCAATGCCGAAGCAGATCGGTAAACAGTGCTTAGAATTCTAGTACGCTCAATCTGATTTCTCAGGTCATTCAGCCAAGCAGATGCAGTTACCTAAAACAACAAAAAATAAGCAACACCAAGAAAAATTAGACCCAGCAGTCATCATATAATACCGTCCTAATATGTGCAGACTAGAATGATACCTCTGCACGCAAGTCATCCACTGATGCAGCTGAAAACGTAGGCACCAAATCAGCTCCATTTATAACTGAAGTAATGAAATCATTGCCGGATTCCGCCAACTCCCAAGTCATACAAGCAGCTGCATCGAATATAGTGCATCAACAGAAAAATACTGAACTTCTCCGATCAAAAGCTACATCAATAACAATTCTAAGCACCCGAAGAATCTTTACACAGAAAGTGAGAAGAGATACCAAGACAAAGTTTAAGGCAGAAGGATGTATGATATAGTACAGAGTTCAAACCTGGTGCAAAAGTTACACAGGTAGCTGCTGACAACTCTTTACTTTCCCGAAGTACGTATGTTAAAAGTGCTGCAGTGCCTCCGCCTAGAGAATGCCCCACAATCTGAGGTCAAAGAAGCATCTCGTTCACTTTGGTGCTACATAGGAAGTGAAAACACCATGATATAACAATCTAGGAAGAAACTGGACATTCGATCCCAATACCTTAATTTTATAATCGGAATAGTCATTGAGTGCATTAATAAGAAGAGGAGTTGCAAGCTTTGCAATCCAACGAGCAGCCGCAACCATTCCACAATGTGCATAACCTAAAACCAAATTACTAACTCCCCCTTCATGCACAACACTGTGATGGAAAGGGACAACTGCCCCAGTTGCAGCAGTCAGAGTGTCCTTGATGCTATGAGTTCCACGTATCAACAGAAGGAAAGTTTTTGCTTCGTGGTCAGCAATTACCGTAAATGCTGGCTTCAAAATCTGCAAATGAAACTACAAAGTTAATAATCTTATGAATATCAAGATCCATATCAAAACCTATCAATGGGAACCAACACTATCCCACCCCCACCAGCACGTAAGGGGAAGCGAAGGAAAGGACAGAACACATGCTCGGAAAAGAATTGAAGAGAAGCAAAAAGGGCACTTACTCCAGCCTTGGGTTCCTGAATTAGAACATTTTCTTTGGAAAAGCCAGTCTCCTCCAGGAAAACTGGAAAAGGTTTCTTTGAGAAGTGCCAGCAAAGAGTCAGCAGTTTTAAAAAAGATTTCAGCTCAGCTATTATTTCTGGACCTTCCAACTGTACGCTTTCATCTCCTCCATAAACATTCGCCACATGCAAATTTCCCTGCAACAGATTTCCCCTTCCATCAAAAACAAGAATAAAGGATGATCAAGATATAATTGAAAACACATACTGCATCTCCATCAATGCAACAATAACTGACACACGTCAAAAAATATATATAAAATAAAAAGAAGGAAGTGAACAAAAACGTTATTTCAATTTCTAATAACCTAATTGAGAATTTATGCAAGCTTTATCAACAACCTTATATAAGATGAGTAAGCAGTCAACAGACTTACAACAATAAATATTTTACATCCAAAATGACTAAAAGTGAAAATATAAAACCACATCCAGGGGCATATAAGTATGGTGGAGTGAAGTGAGCAAGACTCACAATCATCTTTCCTCCACCTTGAGCAAAAGTTTTAACAGAATTGTTTTAATGATATGAAGATAACCACGACTTCTAAACAATCCATTCGTCTTTGGTAAATCATTTCTTTATCAGTCAAGCAATTCATATAAAATCTGTCCTATTTCACTGACCCATTGACCACCTCCCCAATCGACCACTTTTCTACTCAAAGCCAAAGCAAAAATCAAAAGAAGTGCTATTATCATGTATGGAGTACATCATTACCACAAAACAAGCTCATCAGTACAGATTCTGATAAACTTATTCTTCACTAACAAAGTTGGATACAATATCTTCGCAAAATAAACGATTCGCTACAATCAAGAAAATCTAACCTGTCTCTTTAGGAGGAAGCTGATCCCGAATGCTAGATCACCGATAGGCCACTTTCCCAGAGTTTCAGAATACGTGAACCTTAGGGTCTCAGACAATGTCGAGATGGTCTCAAGCCATGTTGCGGGGGCCTGAACAAGTCTATGAGAAACACGCTCAATTCCTAGCGGAGCATGAGTGTCATTTGCTTCGTCAACATCTACACTATGTACTGTTCGTATTTTCCGGTTCAGTGTATAATATAGTAGAGCAGCTGCACCAGCTGCAGTGGCCATAGTAGCCGTTGCCATGCCTTTTCTATCCTCAAACCTGAACAGAAATTAAAACACTTCGCTGATATAATCAATGCACAAGCCCCAGATTTACTTTCCAATCTAATCCTCAGCAGTGACTAACCAAATAAAAAAAAAAATCAACTGAATTTTCAATTTAAGGATTTATCGAAGAATTGGGGAAAAAGGACAACACCACTCCAGAGCAAACTGAAAGCCCAGGGAGATGGAATTTAAACAATAACCAGAGAATAGTCACTTATAAAACATACCGCCAACACATCACTATTGATTAATTGACTAGCCTAATTCAAAACAGGCAACAAAATCCATGCTTTATAGAAACCCTAATCGATAAGCATGATCAGAATGTAGAGAATAAACAAAAACCCACAAAAGCCCCAAATAACAAAATCTTAAACTACCCCCCAAATTGGCAAATTTCCGTATAAATTAAGGTATTCGATGTTCTTAGTTCGAATCTAATCCCAAAACAGCGACTTAACAAATTATAATAATAATAAAAAATTCAATCCCTCCATTCATTTTAAGGATTATAAAAAGAAATGGGGCAAAAAAAACCACCCTACAACAGATTAAAAAGCACATGATCAGGAGATAGAATTATAAACAACAATTGAGCATAATCACTTATATAAACATACCACGTATGCATCACTTTCGATAAATCAATCGGGAAAATACAAAAATAAATAAATAAAAGAACCCCAATCGATAATCGCGATCAGTCTATAGAGAATAAACACCTAAAAAAAGCCCTAAATTAGGTGAAACTTAAACGATACCTGAATATGCCGTGTAAAATAAGGCATTTAAGTGAACAAGCAAACTAAATTCGATGTTCTGAGCTTGAATATNNACGTGCAAGATCGAAGAAACCTAATTTCGGCTTTTCCAGAGGTATATATACGTAGGAGTATTTTATTTTATTTTAGGAAATCTCGATAGACACGTGTCAGTTAAGTTGGGATTAGCACGTCTTACGAAGCAATGACACGGCCTTGAATATATGAGTTGACATTTTGTGCGGTTTGGTACGTGACTTTTTTTGTTTTGTTATGTTTTTTTTTTTAATAATTATTATAATAAATTTATAAACATCTCGATAGTATTTTTTTAAATTTAATTTATATTAATTTTCAAAAATAATATTTTGTACAAAACCAAGTATCAAAAAAATTTATTTTATTTTCCATTTTCAAATAAATTTTTAAAAATACTATCGCTATCTTTAAAAATTATTTAAATTTATTAAACTAATAATTTTGAAAAAAAATAAAAACATTACATGACTTTGGCTTCTTTATTTGGAGCGTATAATTTTTTATTTTTTATTTATGTTTCTTTCTTTTGGGACCTTCTGAAATTTGTATCAAAATTGGTACTGATTATTCCTTTATTCGATCTGAACCCTGAAACAATGATCCAAAAAATTAGGTTTCGTCCAAAGAAAAAATCATTCATATTTCCGTCCGATGAAAAAAGGTTCATGTATTCATCCAAACGAAAATACAAACACAACTTAAATATATTATAATTTATCTTTGAATCAAAATAAAGAAAAACATAATATTATCAAAACAAATTTTAAAATAACATCTAAATCCAAAGATCTCAAGAATCAAATATGGGTAGGCTCTGATACCTCTTGTAAAATTTATACACGATGGATTTCATAATATTTGTGTATGGATTCGTCTAACCTTATCATGTTTCTAGTCTTATTAATTCATCATAACCATAAACGTATTAATTAAGACCAAAACAATGTATTATAGACAAATCTTTATATTATATGCTTAAACCCATTTAATTCAAGTGATATAAAGAGATTAATAGCGTAAGCTTACTTGAATCCATAGTTGAAAGTTTTCAAACAAGTTATATCTTCCAACCCTATACAGCCTTAATGACAAAAGTTAATTTGTCTTTTACTCTCTTGGTGGGGATGTAGAAAACTAGGGTTCTCCTTTTTGTTGTATGAGTTGGGGACCATAACCCCAATATTTATACTAGGTCAAATGTTAGGTTTAGATCTTTCTTATTCCACCCCTCGTATCATTAGAAATATCACTTGAGTATCTACACATTAAATTCATAACAATTATACCATTAAGCCAAATACTTAATCT
>MKEJ01022690.1:0-13030 GCA_001753735.1 Embelia ribes | reverse complement strand
TTACTACCCGTAACTAACCCGTATCTAACAAATTAAAATGAAGAAGGCAAACAAAGGGGAGTGTAAGGGTTGGACACACGACTGTCCACTCAAGAAAGTGACGAAAACTCTTCAATGCACAATGTCTCATACATAGAAGTTGATAAATTGCTATAATTAGACTTATTTCTAGCTTATCTTAGTCATTAACCGACAAATTCAAAAAATTAGACAAGAGAACATTGTATACATATGTCAAGAAGCGTGAAAAGTATCGTGGAATGTGTATACGAGCTCTAGCCTCGCATGCATTGGCCTCATTTTGCTTAGACCATTTTCTTCTTCTTCTTCTTCTTCTTCTTCTTCTTCCTCTCTCTCTCTCTCTTCTTGATGTATTTCTGAAGAGTTAACACCAGAAAATGGTATTTACACAGTGCATATACGTATATATTTGGACAGGTGGCGCTCTACCAAATTGTCCACCGCTTTAGAATTCAATTGATTGAATTGAAATTCAGTCCATTGAATTGGGAATTCAGTCCATTGACCTAAATTCAATTCATTAAATTGGTTAGTAGATTGATTCATAATTCAGTCAACTGACAATAACATAACATGAATTTTTTGAGATTAATATAGTACATTACATCGATTAGTAGAAAATAAGATCCTATTATTTGAATTGTTTTGGGGTGAGGGATAAGCAAATGACCCTTAGCGCTTTTATGTAAAGTGATCCATTCTGCCATCATTAATCTTTTCTAAGTTGTTCCGTGTAAGAGGAGGATACTTCCTTCGCACAGATGTAGTCTTCGGAGAGAGACGGGTTGCGTGTCATGGATGCTGAGCCCCTTATCTGGTGAATCTAGGCCGTTTTATTTTTAAATATGTGGTTAAGATTAAAAGTACGGGCTCTCTAAAATTAAGAGGAAAAAATTTAATTTAATTTCAATTGTCAATTTTAAAATAAACGGTCCAAATATACCGAGCAAGAGCTGCTCATCACCCCGCAGAGCAGTCCCCTTGATCAGTAATCTCCATTTCCATCTTTGAAAACAGAAAATGCGAACCACTATCATCCTTGATCGTTATCTTTTCATCTTTGGTGGCCATTGTGTTCAATCACAGGAAATCCACGTTCTGATGTTAGTAGAGAGAAAAGAGAGGTCAAACACATACAAAAATGGACCCATTTTTTGTTGTTAACTCTGAAGATGAGTTTTGTTCCAATGTCGTAACGTGTATTTCACTATATTAAACTATATTAAAATGATGAATCATACTATGAGAACAAGAAACTAATCACTATACGGATGAAACTCTGGAGTTACAAAAGTTGTGGCTGGGATGATCTCTAGTTCCACCGGCCCTATCGCACACTAGTTGCTTAGGACCTCGGAGCTGTGATTAAATGAAAATTTAAAACAATTTTATATCACTTTTCATTCATGAAACCTGGGGTATCAGCCCAACTCAAACCTTGTGTTAGTGAACTCACAACTCAGAATTTTCCAAAGAGCGGAGGCTTGATTTCTATCAATATTTCAAAATTCTAGTTCTGCTGGACCAACGGTCATGCAATGCAAAATCAATAATGGTACAATTATTTCTTCACATGTTCATATGATCCTAAGGGCGTGACAAGATCCAAAAACTAGATGTTTAAAAAAAAAAAAATTATCCCACGGATATTACAAAATATGGATCATCATCGTATACGTAATACGATGCATCCGTTCCACTCAAAAGTATTATTATACTTTAATATCAATTCGCAAATAAAAAGCAATCGAGGGAGACATGCCTTTTATCACTAGATTTCTATCCTTCCCCTGTTAGTATATTCCGAATGAATGCTTATGTAACATTAGGATATTGATTATCTAATTGGAATCTTACTAAAGTTAGTGATTTTGATTTTGCTATGCACAACGGACACTTTAATTCATGCACTAATATTTTATATACTTTATTACATACGCTGCATCCAATATCAGGGTCTTGATCATTTATTATTTGAGACAGTCCAGGCCACTTTAATACTTTATTATATAAGTAATGCCATAGTCATCCATAATTTTTATTCAATCCCTTTACATGGTAACATGGTAAGATCATCTTAGATCAAGTTATTAATGGCATGTATCTAAAAAATAATTATATTCAAATTTTTTTTTGTCACGTCAACAAGTAAGAAATTCGAATATAAATTATTCGGGAATATCGCATTACTCTTATTATATATATACAATTCCCAGGTGAATAATTGACCAACTTTTTTGTGTCCAAAGGATATGTTTAAAGGAATCCGAAAGAAGGAAAAAGGGAAAAAAGAAAAGCGATATGAGACGTGTTGAAAATGAATTTACAAAATAAATGGAATTTGGAATCATACACAATTGATGTGCATGTCTTTTGTTTCCCCATCTTATTTCTGTTTTATCTCTCTCTCTCTCAATATATTTTGTATGGGTTGCATGAAATTATTTTCTTTTAAATTATTGGATTTAACTATCAATAATATTATTTTATATTTTTTTGCATTATCTTCAATATTATATTTATTTTTAATTGATTTACTATATAGTAACAGTATAATTTTTCTTTTCTGGTATTTCTATAATAAATTTTAAAAACTGTCATACGTATTTTACTGAAATATCAAGAATTTAATATATAAATTTACATAAAGAATTTATATTAATATGTTATCATAATTTTTTGCCGTAAACTGACATTGGCATAATAAAGGTATAGTATTCCAACATTAATGATTTTGATTTTTTTTTAAATTGTGATTTTATTCTTTTGTTTCAATTGAAAATCAATTATGATATATGTTTTATTTGTTTTCAAATAATATTACGTTTAGTGAAATATATTATGAAATATTTCTAATAAATTAATATAATTTTAATAAATATTATTTTCCAATACGTTTTAGTTTGGTGGAATTGCATTATGATAAATTTTATTATTCAAAACTCATATGTTTGTGGGACATGTGTTAATTAGTTATTCAGACATTTGTTACAAATTAGGAAAGATAGTTGAATGGACTACTTTTACATAATTTTTCAACATAAATAAAAAATTTTAATCTTTTTTTAATATATATATTTTTATATGCAAACTGATATTGACATATATAGCTTTCTAACATAAATACATTTTATTATTTCAAAATAATAAATTTTATCCTTTTACTTCAATGCAAATAGTCGTTTTGGCAATTTTTTTTAATTTTTTTTATATGTTTTGGGTAAGATTGGGTTTATAAGAAATATATTATGGTAATAATTTTAAATAACAAATATAATTTTAATAAGTTCAATTGTTCAAGAATATTAGGTTTTATTGGGTTCAATTTTGGTAAATTTTATTTTTTTTAAATTCTAAATTAATGGGACACGTGTTAGTTAATTGTTTGGAAACTTATCACAAATAGTTGAATGATTAACTTTTATATAATTTTACAATATAAATGATTTTAATATTTTTTTCTAATTATAATTCTTATACTTTTGTTACAGTCTATAGAGTCATCTTTAATTTATGTGTTATAACTTTATGTTTTATATATATTAAAGATGACTAGGTTTAAAAGAATATATGATGGCGATATTTCTAAATATAATAATATAATCTACTAAATTTTGTTATTCAAGAAGTTTAGGTTTGAAATTATATTATAATAGGTTTAATAGGTTATGATTATTAATGATATTATTTTTGGAAAAAAAATTATTTGGTATCTTTTATTTAAATTTTTCTTGTCATTTGTTTATGATTTCAGTTTTATGGATTCAAATTATACTAATATTTTAAGAAAAAAATAATTTTTATTCTGTTAATTTTGATTTAGGTGGAAATCCTCTCATAATAATATTTTTAAAAAGATAATATTAATTATAATAAGGGTTAATTATCATTTAGTATAGTAACATTTTACCCATTGGTCAATTAGTACACCAACATTTAAATTCTACCAATTAAATACAAACATGCAAATAATTTTTTAATTTGTACACATTTAACGGTTTCTATCCAAAATTTGAACGGAAACCGTCAGCATGCGTTACATATGTACACACAATTAGTACACAAACGTGCAAATAATTTTCAATTTCTACACATTTTATGGTTTTCATCCAAATTTTAAATGGAAACCGTCAGTGTGCATTGTACATGCGCGCATAATTTCATTTTGTCCCTTTGATTTCGAATTCTTATATTTTCAGCCTGACAATTTGAACATGATAATTTCTATTTAATCCCCTTAGTTTTAAATGTTATATTTTTTGTCTCATATTTAAAATAATACATATATATACTTAATATAAGTTATATTTTGATCTCTTTTATTTGAATTCTTATACTTTTGATCACACATTTTAAATAACACACAAATGTAATTGATATTACAATTAAATTTAATTAGAAGAAGGTTAAAATCAAAGCATCAATTACGCCTATTATGTCAAACTACTATAATTTTTTAATTCCTATTAATTTGTGACAAACTAAATTGATTTTTTTCTTCATATTTTGATAGCAAGGGAATCAATCTGATTGACTAATGGCTAGTCTCTATTAAAGGTATGGAAAATTGATGCACAAATACGGAAATTTAGAGAAACCCAAGGCAACCATATAGACGTGGAAAAATATCTGTTTTTACCATTTGGATTCTTCCTTAACTATATGAATCTATAAAGTTTAACACTTTTTTTAAAAATATATATGTGTTCAATAATTATATTAAAGATGCAACAAGAAACTAATTTGCTTACAAATTAATCCATACAACTAAAATAGAAAGTAAAAGGTTACAAATTTACATACAGATTATTTGTTAAATAATCTACCTTTTTCTTTGTCAATAGTTATATAATATCATATTATGTCAAAATGTGAACAGAAATTTGCAAAAAAGCGTAAATATATTATCCTAATATAGAATGACAAATTTTCAAAAATACAATTTTTTTTAGTTATTATTCAAGATGATGTGGTTATTTTCGTTGATCTTTTCTATATTGAGATGTGATTTTAGCTCAAAGGAACGATAGCAAACTTGGGCAATGAAAATGTAAATATATACTATTATATAAAATTCCGACATGGCATGTTTGTTGTTTTGTAAAGAACACATGTTACTCTATAGGATAAAATTTTAAATTAATGATTTTTTCCTATGAACAAATATTTAATGGTAATATTTTACAATAACATTTAATGATTTTTTCTTATAAACAAACATTTACTGCTTATATTTATTAAAATATTTACTCCTCTAGTCTATAAGATTTTTTACTTTTTTGTAAATTTTATAAAAAATAATTAATGTGATTAACACATTATATTGAATCAATTTTTTTCCATATATATCTTTCATTATATAAAGTAACTTTTGACTATTCATGAGAAAATTTATAACTTGGAAAAGAGTAATTTGCTTTCCCATACTTTTGAGAATTTGTTTTTGGGAAATGTATTGATATTTAAATGTATTCGTATCATAAAATTTGGTATCACAAAAAAAAAAAAAAATGATAAAATGCTATAGTAACAAAAAACAATAGCGTGGAAGTTAAATATCAAGTAAGATAAATTTTTAAGTTGCTATCTTTATTTTATTTTAAACCATATATTTTATTTGTTTTTTATTTTTTTGGTAAGGTTCAAATAAGTTAAACAGAAATTAGCATACTTAAATTCTGGGGCTGAAAGTGTAAGAATTCGAAATCAAATGAGTGAAATGAATTATTCGCGCGTGTGCAACGCACGCTGGTAGTTTCCGTCTAACTTTTGAACGGATACCGTTAAATATGTATTAATGGAAAAATTCTTTGCATATTTGTGTACTAATAGACAAAATTTAAAAGTTGGTGAAGTAATTGGCCAACAGGTAAAAGGTTGGTGTACTATTTGATAATTAACTCTTAAAATAATACTTACAAGATTGATTAACTCTGATTATATATATATATGTGTGTGTGTGTGTAAAGATAGTGAAGATATAATATTTTTCTTTCCTATATTTTGATTATTAAATTTAAGAAAACACGTGTTAAAAGATTAAGCGGCCACTTATCAAAAAACTAAGCAACAATTTGTCAAACAATTATTCCTCCATATGTTACAATTAGAGCAAAAGTAGGAGAAGGTTCAACTTTTATATTAATAAGAGATATGCATAACATCTTCTTGTGTATAAGATAAATTCGAGAGACCGTGCATTTTCAACTTAAAAACACAATTATTAGCAAAGCTATTTCTTTAAATTTCATTCTCAATTCTTTTTATACTTCTCCAAAAGCCAATATAATTTGTAAAACAATGTAACCAGAATGTGTGTTTTTATTACAATAAAGAAAAAAATTGAAGAGTAAAATCAATTTGCTATAAAGGAGATTCATAAAGTTGTTAGGTGTACCGCTAAGTGGGTTGGCTCTTTATGAATAGTCCCATGTTACTGGAAGTTATTAATTGTTGATAAAGGAGAAGAATATTTTAAAAATTCTCAAAGTAATTAAGAGTTTGAGGAAATAAATATTGTTTTTTTAGGAATCGACTGTAGAGATAATTGGTGATTAGTGAATTGATGTTGTTTTTGAGGTTCTTTGTTGGGTATCAAGGTTATTGTTTGGATATTCTTTATTACTTTATTTTTGTGATTTTACTTTTGTATCTAATTGATATTGACATCCCTTGCATATACACGAGATGATTTTTGTTGTATTCTCTCTATTATTTGGAATAATTTTATAGGGTGTGTAACTCCGTGAGTTTTTTATTCTCTGATTTGGAGGGTTTTCCTACGTTATATCATTGTGTTGGTTGTATTTTTTGTTATTTTGTTCTAGTTGTTGTTTATATTGCCTCGCCATATTTACATAAAATATAGAAACGACCTTATCTAAATTGATTGTTCCGTGGGATATTCCTGGACAAATATTTTTGCGTATTCACTACTTCTCTAAGTACATAAAACAAAACAGACAAATTACTTTAGCAATTTTTGTGTAATGATTTAAACCAATTCCTGAAAACAACTTAACAACAAAAATAAGCTAAGCAAGAAGCTGTCACACTTTTTTCCATGTCATCGTTGTTCATAAAATTCAAAATTTAGCAAATATGAAGGTGTTTTATTTCTCTCATCTCATGTGAAGATCCTTAATAATATCAAGCAAATGTTGTTTTAGTATATTTTTAATGTACAGCTTAAGACTATGAATAATGTACCCTAAACTTGTAACTCAATTTTTAGTTGCTATTACTTAAATTAAAAGTTATCTTACTAATTATATTATTTTGTGTTCATTTAACTACAATTGTATAAGAAAAATCACGATATATAACAAAGAGAAATATGATGAGAATGTTATTCATGTGACAATTAATGTCATGGCAAAAGATGTTCGTACATAGTAAAGAATAAACTTTAAAACTTTAACCTAACTCTGCAATATTGACCCCAATGTATAAATTCGTTTCTCAACTTAAAAAAAGTTAAGACAAAGAAAAAAACATGATAGCTACTTAAAATCTATTGACTTTAATTAATTATCTCAGCGCTCAGATAATAAAGATTGCATCATATTGAAGGTGACCTTATTATTTTATGTCCATTTATATATATTTGGGCCAATTTCTCTGTATAGTATTATATATATTTTTCTAGCTAATTTCTTCCTTTTATACGAATCAGTGTCTTAATCAACTATGAAGGCATGCCAGAGAAGAAGCAGACATAAAATATCAAATTCATGTGTCCACATTTAATAATGGAGCTGTCTATATGTTGATCCAAACATGCATAATTAATTTGCTGTCTTTGTTAAGTTAAAATTATATGAAGAATTTAATGTAGCTATCTATACACCGATTAAGTTAAAATTTGTGATATTATGGAGAAATTAAAATTGCTAAAATTTGTGATAAATTAAAATTTATCAAAGCATTTTACAAGTTTATAGGCCCAATATGTCTCGGGTCCGGATTTATTCTCTCATACTAACAAATTAGTTTCATCATTTTTTGTGCTTTTTGCCTTTTGTTTATATATTTTGATAAATTATGAAGCTGACATTTGTTTCAGAAAAATAGAAAATAAATATTGAATTCCTATCTTTGGGTTTTGTGTGTGTATGAGTTAAGAAACATAGATCAAATAATCTAAATCTAAACTGGAAAAACATGGATGGCTAGTCTAAGCTAATAATTAAATTAATCAAAGCATAGCTAGTACTTTTTGTTAAACAGTGATTAAGGGAAGTCTATGTATACTACTAGATTTAAGGAAACAATAATAAAGGGATTTCACGGTACTTATCCTTAATCCGGATACATAATTACATGAGGCTTTGTTGGTATAAACCATTATTAACCCTTGCATGTAACTAAAACTTATGTAGTAACCACATTCTAACCCATGGCCAATTGAACTAGAAATCGATAATTGAACTAGCGAGCACAGCGCTAGAACAATCTAAGGAGTAGTTTAAGGGTACGTAATTAGTATAGCTAGTTGATTAAGCTCCTGATAATGGCAGCCTCAGGGCTTTCGTTATCTAAAGAAGCCAAAAGCTGAGAGAGTCTGTCGCTTAGATCGTGCACCTCATTATGCAGCCTCCGGATGTAGTTGCACGTCTCTTGTAGCACCTTTGAAGCCGGAACCTAATAAAAAAAGAAATTAAAAATTAAATGAAACGGATAGAAATTGTGATTAGTATGAAATTAATTACTGTAATTACATTTCTAGATAATCATATAAGAATTTGACATAATCAATTTAGATAGTTCATATCCTCCTAAGTGCTAAATGAAAAGGTTTAATTGAAAGTGAATTCAAACTCCTATAATGACCTTGCATTGTGTGACTATGTATCATTTAAGTTAATCTTGGCATGATAACTAAATAAGGTGCAAAAATACAAATTTCGAAAATCCAAAACTAGTGTGACATTGGAGACCTAAAGTCAACAAAATTGTGACCCCTTTTCTATGTCTACATAGTTGTGGAAAAAATAGACTACACGACGTCTTTAATAGATTTTTTAAGTCAATCTATGGAAGATCTTCTCTATTTCTTCCTCCTTGTATCTTTTTCACTTTTCATTATTGTTTTGGTTGCATTGGATGAAATAATTAGGTTAGATTTGTTTGGTTGCAACTTTTAAGCAAATGAATCAACTTATTTCTGAATAAAAAATAAGCTAAATGCATCGACATAAAATTTGCAGCTTATTTAAGTAAAAATAAAAAATAAACTTAACTTAAAAGCTAAGCAACCAAACGATATCCTACTTTTTAAGCGAAAAAATTAAAATATGAGCTTATGGCTTTCAACCAAACAAGCCCTATGTGTCTTACCTCCTATTCAAGTGCACTAACTTCTCTCCGTTAAGGCTACTTATAGAAAACCCTAATTTTCTTATTTTTTCAGAAGAGTCATGTAAAATGATTTTCTTTTCTACCTTTTTTGTGAAAAAAAAAAAAATAAAAAAAATAATAAATAAGAACCAGTATAGATAACTTCTATTGACTAGTCTTCAATAGGAAGCTTATGCACATGCATAATAAATACTAAAAATATGCGAAACCAACAAAAAGGCCAAGGGTGAATGGTGTAAGTATATACGGTAATTAATATAGAAACATGCAGCATGGTTTTTTACTTACATGAAAAGAGAGACTTTTTTAGGTGTCACATCACGTTTCAACTAATATGGTGTAAGATTTAATTCTACAAGGTGGCGTTGGAGAGAAAATCGGCATGGTTTAATTGTTGAAGAATAATATAAAAGAATAAAAATTATTCACTAATAAGCTTGAATTTTTAGCATTGTGGTAACTTAATATGGTATTAGAGCTCAATAACAAAAAGGTCATGGTTTTGATTATCTAATCCTTTAAAAAATTATTTACATTGACAAGAAAAATATAAAAAGAAACCAACAAATAAAAACAAATTGCATGTATATGCTTAAAAATCAGTTCGGTCCACATATAAAGGGAGTGTTGAAGAATAATATAAAAAAATAAAATATTGCCCCTACTAACAAGCTTGAGTTTTAGTATAACGATTGCTGCAAGTTAATTCTATTTAGTACTCACTTTTTGTATGGGTTGATAAAGAGCCACATATTTAACGTCATCATGAGACGTTATTTAACGACTGCATAGCATTGTATTTTACTCTCACATCTGTTCATTTATTTGCAAATTTTATACAGAGTAAGTGTGTGATCAAAACAATAATATAATATCTCAAAAAAAGGATAATACATTCAGAAGAATGTGACAACACGTAATTACCAGATGAGAAAGAAAGAGAGCGAACCTTGTTGGAGCGCCTAGTGCGAATCTCAGGAAGAATTTGTTGCAACTTGGAGACAAGATCGGCGATTTGATCATCCGTGATCCTCGAGCCACCCCCTGACGACTGCCTGCTCGATCTTCTGCCAGACATTTTCTATTAAATTTGAGTTACGAAGATAATTAGTTAGTTAAACAAGTCTGTTCAAGAAGAAAAGTAGGCTTGCAGAGAAGAATAAGAAGGTGTTTTTATAGAAGTAAGAGGCAATGCAAGATAATATGCATAATCAAGAATTTGGTTAGGGGGTTATAAAGAGGGAGAAGTTGAAGGACCACAAAGAGAGCTAGAAAGAGATAGTACATAACATAGACAGTGATGTTGGATAATATAAGGACAATTTCATCGAAAGTATCGGTTAATCTTGCTATTTCGAGGGAGAGAAAAAAATGGTAAAAATTGTTCGGTAAGGCGCTCGGTTTTACAGTTTAGGCCGGGAACTATTTGAATCGGAGGTATTTGATTTAACACTCTTCTTCCACTGTGTTTCTAGCAGGTTGAACGAATTAATAGGTGGAACGATTAGTTACTTACACTATATACATATATATACACACCCTAATCAAAAACATATTTTGGAATGTTATGACGATATTTCAAAATTTGGAAGGAGCCATATTGCTCGATTAAATATACACACATGCATATCGCATATTCGCAAGTACCCATAGTGTCTCTGCCCCAAAGTTTTTGTTTTCGAATTTTCTTTTCGTGCTAATATGAGGAGATAACTTTGACAAGAAAAGAGGGGAAAGGGAAGGTGCGACCGCGCTAGCGAAGGAGTGTTTGACTTCAGTTCGAAAGCTTGGCTCCGAAAGAGAAAGAGAAATTTGTTCCGAGCACAATCATTAAACTCTAATTAGTATGCAAATTATAACTCGTTTTCTACTAAGTGTATGCACATAATTACTAATTTCTCTTAAGAAATGAAAAGGGCCATGTCAGGAACAATAATTTTAACGTCAAAATATTTAGTTCTTTATGAATTTATCAATTTTTTTTTTAATACACACCAATTATTTTTATTATTGTACCCCCAAAGGTGGGGTGTGAATATGTTTGCCATTGAGTTTGCAAAGGGGGCCATCTTGAGTCTCTCCCCTTGCGCAAGGCCATGTGATCATTGGACAATGATTTATCATTTATGTATCTAACTTTATCTTAATTTGCATTATAATTATAATTATGAGTTTAATTTTCATACATTTATGGTGTATGGGATCCATAAACCATAGGCTCATCAAAACTTTCCAAGTGTTTATTTGATTAAGATTTTAATTTTAATCCATTAACTGTGTATGGATTTTTATCCACTAGTGGGCTTAAATGAATGACATGTCTGCATTAGTTGTTGTGGTCCACGCATATGAAAGTAGTCACATGTCTCCATTTAAGATCGATGGTATATGAAATCTCTACACTAATAGTGAATAAAATTAAAATATTTAATTAAATAAATTATAAAAAAATATTAAACTCCTCCTTCCTCATAAATCACCCTTTCCACGTCTTCTCCCTAATCTCTTTCCCCATCCCCACTAAATGCCACCACCGATTCCACAAATTATCATCGTCGTCATCCTGAATACGGCGCCAATCACCATAACCTCTATTCAAACACTACAAGAAAACACAGTTTTACCGATAATATTTACCGACAAATTGTTAGTGTTACTAATTACCGACTAAATACCGATGAAAATTATTTTTTTTTAACAACACATTACCGACGAAAATGGTATTTAAAATTTACCGACAACATACTTTGTCACTGAAATTATCGGCAGTTCTCATTACTTTGATTAATGATCATTTTTTGACAGAAAAGTAGCAAAATAGCGACGAAATATATCACCGACAAAACACTGACTAAAATTATTTTTTATATTACTAATTTCACCAACTAAACATTGACCAATTTTATTTTATTTTTTCAAAATGTTCACCAACAAAATAGCGACACGATCTATTTTTTAATCAAAACTTTCATCGACAAAATACCGACTAAATTTAATTTTATATTACTAATTTAACCGACCAAAATTATTTTTTATTCAAAATGTTCACCGACAAAATAGCAAAACAATCTATTTTTTCATTAAAAATATCACTGGCAAAATACCGACTAAAGTTAATTTTAAATTACTAATTTTACCGATAAAATACCGACCAAAATAATTTTTTTTTAAAAAAGTTTATCGACAAAATAGAGACAAAATCTATTTTTTCATAAAATTTCACTGACAAAACACTGACTAAATTTAAATTTATATTACTAATTTCACCAACAAAATACCGACCAAAATAATTTAAAAAAAAAAAAGTTTATTGACAAAATAGCAACAAAATCTGTTTTTTCATTAAAAATTTCATCGACAAAATACCGACTAAATTTAACTTTATATTACCAATTTCACCGACAAAACACCGACCTAAATAATTTTTTTTAAAAAAATTTACCGACAAAATAGCGATGAAATCTATTTTTTTTATTAAAAATTTTACCGACAAAATTTTGACTAAATTTAATTTTATATTACAAATTCCACCGACAAAACACCAACCAAATAATTTAAAAAAAAAAAAAAGTTTACCGAAAAAATAGCCACGAAATCTATTTTTTTAGTAAAAATTTCACCAACAAAACACTGATGAAATTTAATTTTA
>MKEJ01022683.1:0-13936 GCA_001753735.1 Embelia ribes | reverse complement strand
CTTTTCTGGCATTGATCTATCATATACTCAACCTCAGTAATGGACATTTAAATCCCTTTATTATTTCCCCAATAAGGAGAACTGAAAAGACCATAACTTTTGAACACACACACCAAAGCATAAGAAAAACTAGATTATTAAAAAGGAAAAGGATAACAAAATACAGCTAAGGGGACTAAATATGATTCACACCAATGTTAACTCTTTCTAGAATTTTTATTAGAACCTGCACTGGCAAAATGGAATATTCACACTCTTTATTAATAAAATAGTAGTTTCTTTTCCACAAAAAATTATAAATACATGTTAAGTCCATTGTCTGGTGTTCAGAGTGGGCAAAAGGAAACATAAATGCATCCCATTATATGGCATCATTATTAATAACAAATATTGAATAAATAAATAAAACTGATACGTGCATTTTCTAAATACCGGCTTTCCAGAAAATTGGATTTAGAAATTAAATGAGAAAAACTGTTAGGAATGCTATAAAAAAAAGGGGGGAAAATACATCACAGGATTATAGATCCATTTAACTTTTCAGATTGGGCAAAAAAATACATAAATATCTTTTAATTATGTTTAGTATTACTTAAAAACTGTTGAAAAAAAATGTGTATTTTCTAAATATTTTAGTTTTCCAGAAAAAACTTATTCAGAAACCAAATGAGGAAAGCTAGCAGAAACGCTATAAAAGGAAAAAAGAAACAAATTTTTTTCATAATAAATCTAAGGAAAAAACTGAACTTTTCTGTGTAAAAACAACATTACAAGATTACAGATCCATTGCAAAATAAAAAAATAAAAAAAATTCTTATCTTTAAAAAAAAAAAAAAAAGAAAAGCTCAAAACTTCCTACCTCAGGCTTACAAGCTTTGCAAAGGGAGCCAAGTGAGCTAGCAAGATAACAAGAAGATGAATTACTTCCCTCAGACCCCTCAGATTGATGATCTGGCAGAATATGTAGCAGAGTCAGGGAGTCACCCTTGTTTGCCACGTGGCTCAGGGCCCACATCATGGCATGCTTGGAGTGTGAGGACTGATCAACCACCACCATCAACCTCTTCCTCATCATCTCACTATTGCTATTCCCACTCTCACTGTAGCTCACCCCCTGCTTTGACTTTTTGCTATTTCCACTCCCTGCCCCCCACCTGTTTGAACTTGATTTGTAGCACTCCTTTGTGCTCAGCTGCCGAAGGAATGAATCTGAAGTCTGCATTTTTATTTTTTATTAGGGGGGTTTTTTTTAATTTTTAATTTCTTTGGTGTTTGATTTATTTGGTGCAAATGGAGAAGGGTATTATTGCAGAGAGGGTTTCCAACTTGCTCTGTGTGTATATATGCGTATGTGTGTGTGTGTGTTTGAAAGAGAGAGAGAGAGAGAGAGAGAGCAACTTACGATTAGAGAAAGTGGGGCATGTGTATCCGAGCCTGGTCCCGAGCCTACGAGTGCCATAGCTTTGGGTTAAAAGTGTCGGCAGCTTAGGAAAAGTGTCAAAATTATTTCAACTTTTGTCTTAAATTTATTGGTTAAATACATGTTTTAACTTACATCCCATCGAGAAAATAATAAAAATATTTGTTTGGTGCTACAACCACTATTTGTGGGGTGTTTGCATTAATTTGCTTATCAAAATAGCCTTTTTCCAGAATGTTGACACGCACGTATTATATGATCATAATTATAACCATGCGAATCATCTTTATATTCCCTGCTTTTAACAGTGGAGTTGATCAAAATAATCTCAACTTTTATAAAAGTCGGGACCAAAATCATCGCTTATGGAAGATTTGGGGACTATTAGTGATCCAATTGAAACTATCAGAATCAAATAGAATTTCTACCAAACGAAAAAAAACTTATTCATATTATTTATGAAAATAATGTATTAGACGTATTTTGTTGTTAGATGAAGAATTTTAAATTGTGATTGGTGCAAAAGCATCATATTACCATATTTAACGAAAATTAAGCACACAAGTGTTGGCGTATCATTATCACCAATTAACTACTCTTTAGTTAATAATAACTAATTAACAACAAAAAGCAATGCCATCCCCATGAAAAAAATTTATTCGATTACGTTACTTGCTGGCACGACAACAAAATTTTAATACATTCATCAATAGAATACACTTAGAAACTATAACATCCAAATATTTATTTTGCCATATCAGCTAATAGAAAAATCGATTAAATTTATTGGATGGACAATCGTTTCTCAAGATCAAAATACATCTCCACAAGAATTATCATCATCTTCTAATTATTTCTTTATCTATCTATTCTTTCACTATGGTGGAGGATGTATCATGTTCTTCCATTTTTTTTGTAGCACTAGCCAAATTTTAACAAATTTTTATTTATGTAAAAGCTCTACCTGAAGAATTATCAATTTTAAAATTTTCACTTACTCTACTATTTATATAATATAATATTGTTATTGTTTTTTCACAAGAATAACATTTCGTGATTTATTGTCTAGCAATAACTTTAAATATTTTTTAGTAAAATACTGTTTGGACAAAATTTTTAAATACTTATCTCTATTTTTCATGCTATTATCTATATTTATAGAATTGAATAAATATTTGAATTAATACTTTACACAGTTATAGTGTAAATTGCAATAAACAATTTATATATTATTTTATATTAAATTTATATTTTTATTATTTTGTTGTGAAAGTTAGAAAGTATGATATTTTAGTTAATTTTGTGGAAGAAATGAGAAGTAATGAGATTGAAGATAAAAAAAAAAATTAGCCATATATTATTCTTTCTACAGTGTAAGTAAATAATCTAGCCCATAAATTACTTTAAATTCATTTGCCGCAACTGGCGTATAAACCAAAAAGCCCAAGAGATTTTCATATTGTAAAGCACATGACTTGTTCTTTATTAGGCATTTTTAATTTTTTCTCCAATAATTTTGTCTTTCTTTTATTAGTATTTTTATTTTATTTTATGTTGCTTTCCATTTTGGTCACAAGACAAATGGAATATCTATTTTGAGTAATTTAGTATTTTCAATATGAGAAAAAAACAATAAAAAGGATCACATTTGTTACCTTTTGAAATTATTATGACCAAATCTGTTATGTTTCTAAAATTTGGTGACAAATATTATTACAAATAGAACTATGGGGACTAAAATAGTATTTTAGTTGAAAATAACATCAAACTTTTTGAATTATATTGGCACTCACTATTTTACTTTGGCACGTCCATTTAATTTTTTATTCAAATTACTATTGTCACCATACCTAATAATTTTTAGCACCTCACACAATTTATTTTTTAAAATATATATCAATGAAAGTATATTACAAATATAAAAATTTTAAAATTCAAAAAAATTATTACTTTTACAAAATCGAAAATGGTTTCACAAAATCAAAATCAATTTCCAAAATAAGCATGTCTTCATCTTCATGGCAACGTCAAAATATTTTAAAATATTGTTCTTAACATTTAAAATATTTGATACCATAAACACAGCTCACTTACACATTTAATACCGTTTTGCAAACCCATCAAAAGAATAAATAAACCCCAAAATTCCGTTCTAGGAATCAATATATCAATTATGTGTATATCATCTAACTCGGATAAATAAAAATTGAATATTTTGTTGCAGGTATTGGGCAATTTTTAGGGAGTATCAAATCATTTGTATTTAATCAATCAATTCGGATAAATGATTAAACATTTCCTTCTAGGTATTGAATGAATTCTAAGTTTAGACAATATAGGTACAAATTGAGATGTATATATATATGTGTATGTATAATGGTTCTGTTAATGACATATATTTGAACATGAGAATTGAGAAGAAAATTGATTACCTTCTAGTGAAGCGTTCAATGATAATCAAAATCTTCACCAAAGTATTATAAAAAGTATAAAATATATATATTAGAGAGAGTGTGTTTTGATTTAAGAAATTATGGTTTAGATGTAGAAGATGATGTGTGGTGTTATAAATAATTAGTGTGGTACCAATTGAAAAATTAAATCTAAATTTATTAATGTGATGCCAATAATATTAATAACATGTAATAGAAGAGTGTTAATGGTAATGTGGTGTTAAAAGTAAAATAATGGGTGGTAATAAAATTGCAGGAAACTTTTTGAAACATTTTAGTATTTTCAGTGTGCATCCTATGGTTTCATCCGAAATTCTATTTTGTCTCTATAGTTTCAATTGAAACACTAATAGTATCTAAGTTATGAACAAGCGATTATATTGGTCCTTGTTGTTAGACTCATCTTAATTTGATCAATGAGAATCGTAGCAAATACTAACCATGTCTGATTTATTCAAGGGTTAAATAGTTTTTATTAAAAAGCTTCATGTAAATATTGTGTTCTATTAGAATTTAGTATTTTTAATATGATAAAAAGAATACAATTAAACAAATATATAACTTTTTGAAACTATGGGGACCAAATATTTTATGATTGTAAATCTTGGGGACCATTGTAACTGTAATTACAATCATGGGGACCGAATATAATTTTAGTTGAAACTATAAGGACCATTATTAAGACTCTTGGCGCCCAAATTAACTAAAAGGACCATTATTAAGACTCTTGGCACCAAAATATAATTTGGGCAAACCTATTGGTATGTATTATTTTATTTTTGGTATCTCATTTAAATTTTAATTCAAATTACTATTGACACTATATCTAATAACTACTAGTATCTCATACAATTTATTTCCTGATCTACCAATAGCTAATTTCTTCAATTATGTTGTCAATTTTATTCTAGGTTTTATTAATCTATTGATGATCATAGAATTACCATTAATGTTTATAGTATCTAGACTAGCAACTAATTAGTTTCCCAAAAGCTTCCATTCAAAGCCGCAATTATTTTTTAGTTTTTTTTTTTTCCTAAAAAAATTTGATGCTTCTTACCAATGTTAAAACGTATTTACAAAAAAAAGAAAATAGAAGTGAACGAATGCTCCGTCGTAAGGGAAAGTAAATTGAAGGTTTATGCAGTCTTCCATATACAGACGTGTGAGTATGAAAATTGGTGAAAAAAATTTAACATCTATTGTAATATATCCATTAATCATTAAAATCTTCTCAAAAGTATTATAAAGAAAATTATATATATATATATATATATATATATATATTAAAGAGATTGTTTTGATTGAAAAAATTAAGATTTGATATTTAGATTTGTAATGAGAAGATAAAGTAGAGAAAGTGTGTTTAGAGGAAAAAGATGATGCGTTGGATTTGGTGCTAACAAATCAAATCCAATTTTATTATTGTGTTACTAATAGTATTAGTAACATGAGATAAAGGATGTCAATAATAATGTGGTGCCAAAGAAAAAATGATGGATATCAATAAAATTGTATTATAATTTTAGTTCGGACGGACCTTCATGGACCATTATAAGACTCTTGAGACCAATCAGAATCAAATCACTGGAGTTAAAAGCGCCTTGTTTGAAAAATGAGCTTCCAGGTTTCCAATAACAAGATCAGCCATAGCTTTTCGGGTCTCAAAAGTTCCACTTCCTACATGAGGTGCAAGCACCACATTGTCAAGCTTAAAGAGCTCCTCGGGCACATGAGGCTCGTGCACAAACACATCGAGCCCAGCACCACCTAACCGCCCTTCAACCAGGGCAGATACCAACTCGGGCTCATCCACGTGTGGGCCCCTCCCGATGTTGATGAGGACACCCCTGGGACCCAACGCGTCCATCACTTCGCGGTTGATGATGTGGCGAGTTTCTTCAGTTAGTGCGCATGCAACGACAAGGACGTGACAGTTTGAAGCTAATTCAAGGACACTCGGATAGTACTTGTAGTTTGTGTCTGATTTTTTTGATCTGGAGTAGTAACTGATTGGGCAGTTAAATGCTTCGGCTCTCTTGGCAATTGCTGAGCCGATCCTGCCCAGTCCAACGATGCCTACTGATTTTCCGGTGAACTACAAGAAAATACAGGAAATGCCAATGAGTACGACATATTAGAACATAATGTTGAAAACAATGTACATACCTTCATATATTGTAAGCCACGAATTCACACCTGTCATTCGCAACTACTGAAAGCATTTTCGATACATTGGTCTGTTGATGAAATTTCACAAGTCCAAAAGTTCTGCAGTTTTTACATCTTCCAAAAAAACCGCAGGCCAACGTTGTTTCTAGCATTTCAATAAAAATTCGATGTTTTTTAACCTTTAGCACAAAACCCTCGAAGACAATGTGTTTAAACTTTGTTAGCGCTAAGGATGCTTGCGTCCATTCTGGGCCGTCCACGCTGAGGGTGCGGTCCACAAGCCAGTGACTAATGGTTCAGATTCAACAGTCGCAACAAAGGCAATCTAACAATCACTTTACTGTAGTACGAACAACAGAGCTAATTGTAACAACTTTAGTAACGATGAGGTGACAAAAAGGGGTCAATAGAACAGCACCAGATGCTGAGTCATTAGATGAAAACCAGGGTGATATTCAGTACGAAACGTCTTAGTTCTACGGCTACGACCCAACAAAAGATGGACCTCGACAAGTCAGTGTGACTAAGCGCCAAAGATGGGTAGAAATCTATTACAAGACCGCAACATTTGTAAACAATTCAGCCCATAAAGAACAAACAGATCTTTCAAGCTTAGTCAATTGTCGCCTGTATTAGAATTGCATCCATTAGTTGTAAATTCTTAAAACTAACCAATTGTCGCCTCTATAAAACAAATAAACAATCAATTCTAAACTCAGGAAGTTCCTCAATTCTAGACAAACTATAAATAATTTTCTGCAAACAAAAATGAAAAACAAAATATATATATATAAAAAAAAAGATACCTTGGTGGTTAATTTAAAGTCTCTATTCTTCCACAGCCCGCTCCTTACAAACCTATCCGACTCGCACATCCTCCGCAGCACCGCCAATATCAGTCCAATTGCCAGGTCGGCAACATCCTCCGTCAGCACATCCGGCGTATTACTAACTCTAATCCCCTTCTCCCTACACTTGTTCAGGTCAACCTGTTGGACAATAACATAAATAAAGAGTTCCAACTTCAAGTACTAGGGTTCCTTGATCGTAACTTTCAAACAAAAAAGTTAATTTTTTCTTAAATTAACAAAAAAACTGAATACAACAAGTTTACATCTCATTTAGACCAAAATAACACAAAAATTCAACTCATAATATAAATAATTAAATACAATCCAATTTTTAAGTAAAAAAACAAATGATCTTACCAGCCGTAACCAAATAAAGGACTAAATAGCTCAATTCTCCAAGTATAAATCGCACCACTCTAAATAAAAATTATTACAACAGCAACGATAAGGAACAAATAAAAATAGCACGGGCAAATAAGTGTTCAATTTGACTGAGTTCATTCCTTTAAGGGGATTTAAAATTCCAGTGGTGTTAAAATGGGCAAGACTTGCACGTGAGGAAAAATATTAGAATATATTATTTCAATCCACAAATAAATTAGTATCACGTATGACTGGACTCATTCTTCTACAAGGATTTAAAATATAATATTATAATGTAATTATCATGAACAACGTAGATGGTAGTTTAACAATGAGACACTTGTGATGAATAAAGTTCACAGAGGTTGAGATAGCTGTCTTATCCCCTATCATTATTAGGAACTCTGAGAGTGATGGGATGCCTCTTTAATATAAAAATTAAATTTTTTATTATTCTCGTTTTAACTACCACATCCGATTCTATAATTGTTAACTGGATGGCTGCATAATGTTTTAACAATTGGTCACGTAATATTCTTACGTATATGTTCATTATTTTAGCAATTAAAATTTTTTAAAAAAAATTATATTTCTATCAATTAAGCAATCACAAATCTAGAAATTTCTTAAATTAAGTAATTAGATGCACGTATCCATAAATTTAATACAATATAATCTGCAAATTCTTTTTATTTATTGGACTATTATCTTCAGATCTAACAAACTAAAACTAATTTAATCTCCTAATCATTTTTCTAAATATTATATATTCACTATTTTTACATAAAAATAAAAAAAAAAATCAAAATTTCCCATCAATCTTTAAATATTATCATAATTAATATTATTGTTTTCGCTCTGATTACGATATATGGCTCCATGGTTTTTGACAACTTGCTGTATAAGTTTTTGATACTTGGCCACGTAGTATTCTGACACATGAGTTCATTAATTTAGCAATCAAAATTTTAAAAAATAAATATATTCTATCAATTAAGCAATCACAGATCTAGAAATTTCTTAAATGAAGCAATTTGATGCACATATGCACAAATATAATACAATATAATCTGCGAATCTTTTTACTTTACTAGACTATTTTCCCCAAATCTAACAAACTAAAACTAAAACTAAAAGGTCTCGTTTAATCTCCTAATCATTTTTCATTTTAAAATATTATATATTCACTATTTTTACATAAAAACAAACACAAAATCAAAATTTCCCCATCAATCTTTAAATATTATCATAATTAATATATATATATATATATATATATATATATTTAGAAATATTATCATAATACGATTCCCACCAAAACTAAAACTAACCTAATTGATATTATTTTTTCTTAAAAATATTATTATAGTATAAATCCCAAAAAACTTGAAATCATAAAAAAAAATGATAGAACAAGCAAAACAAGAAGACGTCATAATTGTTTTTATTAAAAATAATATTATGAGATAACTAAAACTTATAATTCCACAAAACCTAAACTTCTTAAAAATTAAAATTTATTAAATTGTATTATCTTATTTGAAAAAATTACATAAAATAGAATTCCACTAAACCTAATCATATTTAAAACATATAAAACATATATCTATAGCACAATTACAAAAACCAATTCCATGTATTGGAACAAAATCATAAATATTATAATTTAAAAAAATTAAAATTATTTATGTTGTAGAGTTTTATAAAGTTCTCCATTCAATTATTTTTATTCCATTTGTGACTAATTTAGGATTTATAGAAAATAAAACTTATCATAATATAACTTCAACAAACATAAATTTATTGAAAAATATAAATTATTAAAATTATATTGTGTTATTTAAAAATATTTCCATAATATAATTCTTCTAAAATTAATCTTCTTGAAAATATATATAAATATATTTTTAAAATATAGCAAAATGACTATATTCATTGAAGTAAGCGAAAGAGAATATAATTCTTTGAGAGAAAAAAAAAAGATAATATGTATTTAAGTTAGAAAGTTATAGCTTTATTATGTCAATGACAATTTATTGATAAAAATTTATATATTTAAAAAATGAAAAAAAAAAGTGAGAGAATTATGTAAAAGTTGTCCCTTGGACTTTCACAAACATGAATTTAACTAATTGACACATCTCCCAATTTTTGGATAATAGATCTTATCCTAATAGAATTCCATCAAACAAAAAATTCTTGAAAAATAAAACTTAATTATTGAAATTATATTTTTATTTAAAAATAGTCTCATAATATACCAAAATCTAATATTTTTTTCAAACAAATAAAACTTATTAATTTAATAATATATCAAAACCAACTCTATGAATTGGAATAAAATGATGAAAATTATAGTTTTGAAAATTTATAAAAATGATTTTTGTTGGAAAATTTTTGTTTCTAATGTCATTATCAATTTACGAGTAACAATTTATATATTAAATAAAATTTAATAATAATATAAAAAAATTGCAATTGGTATATGTTAAATGTATAATATTAGAATAAAGATGTACAGTAAATTTATAAAATTATTACAGAAAAGGTAGAAAAGAAAATTTGCAATGTCATTTATAGTGAATCAATAGAGAATAAATATAAAATTAATGACGATGCCAAAAAAATACTAAGGAATATCATTAACAAATTAAATAAATTAATCCATATCACTCTTGCAGGGCCTACACACTAGTTGATAATGAATTTCGTCCCCAAATAAGTTTTTGGATTGTCTGGGCAACTTTTTTAAGGCGTTTTAAAATATAATAAAAATATCAAATTTATTTTTATTTTATATTAAAAATAAAAACCTCCACTTTTTTTACATTCAAATATAAAATTGCTGTTTTACAAAACCTTCTAACAAGTGCCCGGTAAAATTGGACACTTATTTATGGAAATAGCTTGTAATGGGCTAGTTTGGTAATAAGCAAAAGTAGCTACTTTTGTAGTTTTTATTTAAAAATAAAAATATGTGTTTGGTAAATATATATATATATATACTAATTTATATTTTTTAAACATAAAAATATACTTCAGTAAAAGTAAGATTTTTGATACTCTTATAAAAAAAAAGTATATTTTTCTCACAATTTATATTATTACTAATTACTTTTCATTACTTTCAATACTATATATATATATATGTGTGTGTGTGTGTGTGTCTTTTTCCATTTTTAACAAATGCCAGTATTACTTAAAAATATATATTTTTTATTAAAATTTATATATTTTTTTATATTTATATTATATTTTTATAGTTATAAGATTTAACCAAAAGTAGTCAATCAAGAAATAGTCAATATTAATAATAAGCTTTTAGCATAATTAATAATTTAAAGCAACCTTATCCAAGCCAACGCTGAAGCTCGAAACGATCTCGAGCTCCGGCAGCGACTCGATCAGCTCGGCGCTGGCTCCCACACTGGCCCCCACCACGGCTCGGATGGCCGCCGCGTTTTCCCTGATGAACTGGTTGGGGTCAGCAGCGGTCCAGAGGCGGAAGAGGTTGAAGCGGCGTTCGAGCTCTTGTTCTAGGTAGGAGTCCACCGGACATGTCATCAGTATCCCGATCGTATCCATTTTCGCCCGCCGAGAGAGAGAGAAAGCTCTTCCGTTACGGATTTTGTTTCATTTCATTTTTTTTGTGTTTGTGTGTAATTTATATTTGGCAGCTTAAGCTCCGTGGTCGTTGGTTTTTTCTTTTTTTTTTTTTTTTGGTCGTTATATATTTTGTGCTTGTCATTTTGTAGATGCCTTAAGATTCTAATTTTATACTTCGCATGCTTGAGTTATCTAATAATTGAGCTTTGTCTTGGTAGTTTACTAAATTATTGATCAACCAAACTAATGGAAAATTTTAAATTAATAAACTGAATGAATCTCTTTCTCTACAAATTTTCAACTATTTTCGACATTGATCGAGTTATGTATCGTGTTGTAGTCTCTCTTTGTTTAAATGTCGCATTTACGACAAAAAATCTGAATTCATTGATACATGTCAATGGTATAATACTGATTGTAGGAAAAGGGAACTTCATCACGATGACTAAACTAATCGTTTATTGAACTTTATAGTTCCAAGTCTCATTTACACTCAGTTGCTATAACAATATTACAAAAATTTCAACAATGATTATATTTGGTACCGAACTTCAATTGCACTTGTGAAACACTCAATTAAGCACATCGTAAACCATTAAAATCGTATCGATCGAGCTAAACAAGATTTACGTAAGAGTAAACTATTTCTTTTAAATCAATTATGTTGTTACTATCTGCTTTTAATATTAGGAATATATCACGAAAGGGTACAAATGTGACACTTTTTCTTCAACTCCGGGGACCAAATCCTTCTGTTTTTTCCCCCGAACTTGGGGAACTGTTGGTGTTTGAATTGAAACTCGGGGACAAAAGAGAATTGCCGTCCAAATTATGGGATTATTGGTGTAATTTATCCCACTACAATGGGCCATACATAAAGGACATATATAAAGGTTCATTAACTGCGTCATATAAAGGACCACAACTTAGGACAAAACTAATCAATTGGGACAAATCCATTTAAAAGACGCCATCATTAAATAAAATTATATGTCACTTCAATGCCAATAATGTTGCTAAAATATGTAAATCTCATTTGCCCAAATCACATCAAAAGTATGTTTAAATGGATAACATAAGTGTTACATGAACAATCATTCTTAGCTACTCAGGCACAATCGATTAATTCCTTCCAATACCAAATTATGAAAGCAAATATGTAAATATGCATGCATATAGAGAAACAAAAAACATTATGATTTTTTTTTCACGAGACTCACTTATTCTTTAGGGCTACGTCTTTTAATTATAATAAATTATTATAATTACAATGAAATAATCCAAAATATGTTTGACGAAGAATTCTCAAATTATCCAAACATGTAGAATTACCTACAACCCAAGAAATTTTGACTTGAAAAAAATTTATTTTCTAATAACTTTTCATTAGAATTACTCCGCAACTCAGTATCATTTTTGCCAATCGATAAGTCTAAGAATTTCTATTTTATTAATCATATTTCACACCTATTTTCAAAATTTATGGGACCAAATACACGAAAGAGACTCTTCACATTACTTACAAGAAGAATCCAAGAAAACACATCCTCAAACCATGCGACAATCACCTATCCAATTGAAAAATGAAGCAAATCAACACCTCCATCATGGCTCAAAACCTCCCATAAGAAAGAAGTGATCCTCTCTTGTCTTTTATGCATATAAGCAAGCCTTACGTATGTTTCTATAGCCACAAATGATCTTATAATTCAAATAGGAAATAAATCATAATCAAATCTCGAATCAATGTATGGCATAAATCGATTTTAACCAAAATAGTATATGTTGATCCATCACCAACCAAAGTCATGATTTATTACTAAAACTTGAAAGTGATTGTCAGCTTCTTTCGATTCTGAATTCGCTCGACAGTATTCCTGAGACTATTATTGATTTCAATATCAAAATTCCGTGTGCAATTGGTCACCACTTGTTAGTATACTTAGCAATTACAATGGTTCAAATTTACCAAATATACACATTTCTAAGTTTTGTTTTGGGGTAAATTACACTTTGCTCCATGAGGTTTTTGACAATTACAGAATACCCCCTAAGGTATCAAAAATTACAACTTACCCCATGCACAACCTCAACTTTGAATTACATTAAAAAGACAGCATTACCCTCATTTTCTAAGTTAATTTCATTAGTTTGAATTATATTTAAAAAGATTAAAATAAGATCTTATGTCCAAGAAAAACATAATACATTTCTATATAATTATATACCATAATGTTTTTTAATAAATTATAATAAAACTAAAAAGTAACATCACTTTGTCTACTCATACTATTTCATGTTCAATTCTTATACTTGGATCCAAAATAGGGTGAGTGTTGGTTATGTTTACAGTTGTGGAGCTTGCGGCGGAATTGGCAAGAAAATACCAATGGATGGAGTTTGAAATCTTGTCAGATTCGGCACAATGTCATAGAAGCTGTTAAAGATTTTCGGGACACGGATACTAGAGATGGACTTCATGAGTGGCTTCAGAGTGTTCGGCCCTATTGCGAAATGCGACATCTTGGTCGATAAAAAAGATTAATGGAGTGCAAAACTCTTGGGTGGGCGGCTTCCGTCCAGTGGCGTGGAGTCATTATATATGCTTATATTCCATTACTAAAATGGCGGTTGGTTAATGAATTAGACCCGCCATTATATTTCTCGGAGGATACCATCTCGGGTATGCTCGTATACAAGAAGCTGTTAAGTGTTTAGTTTTTTTGTAGGGAGGACATTAGCTTTGTTTCTGTTTTGGTTGTTTTGGTTTGAAATGTGAGTGAGTACTAGTACGAGTTTACCCAAGGAATTAAAAACTGAACCGGATCGGCAGGTTCAATCGGGAATCGGTGCCCAGGACGGTTCGGGCGACCATAAAAACTGGATATATTTTGAACCGGTCTAACAACCGATGAACCAGTCAAAAACTGGTCAAAATCAGTCACAAATCGGTTCATTTTTTTTTTTAACTTATGGTTGTATAATTTTGAATGTTATATATTAAGTTAAAACATTTGTAAATAAATTTTATTTTTTAATGTTATGAAATTATATAATATTAATCATATTAT
>MKEJ01022643.1:0-11007 GCA_001753735.1 Embelia ribes | reverse complement strand
TTGGCATTGGCCTTCCTACTTTTTATTCCTTTGCATATGTATATGTAGACTGGGGGTGGACTACAGTTGCCACCATAAGGACTGTTGTTATTATTAGACTGTTGTATATATTCGACTTTGTTGTACATGTGGTACATGAAAATATGAATGACTATGTATCTATTTTCATAGTCATTATCGTTAATTTATGGTTTCAATTACTTTATTTCTATTATTCTCAACAACTCACGACCCCGAATTTGGATGGGAAAATTCGGGATGTGACAGACATGAGGGGTATGCATATACTTGATGCTACAAATATATTTTAAAATGCTCAATGATACTAGAAAACTAAGCCCATTGCTCAAATCCAAAATCCATGAATCTGGAACACGAATCTCCAACCCAAATCTCAACTTAAATCTCAACACGAACCTCGAACGTAACTCAAAAAGAAAGCTAGGACTAGCATCCCTCAAAATCGGACTACTCGAATGTCCTCTCCTTGAAGTTGGGCTATTCGTATGCTTTTTCCTACGATGAACCTGACCAGGAGGTGTTACAGATCTTAGGCCCGACTCAAAGCTGTCAGGTTGCTCATAATAATAATAAAGCTTAATGGTAATTAGTAAAAGATATAATAACATTAAAGTTTATTTATTATATATAATAAAAAAAGGTTTTGTTAATAATAGTAGGCTTGACTAAAATAGAGTGTTTGATGAGTGCTCACCGACGGATAGAGCATTGGACATAGTATCACAGGGAATCAAATTTAGAGCCAAAAAATAAATTTTGATTTGGAAATTAGGCGTGAGTAGGGTCGTCCGACGGGTGTCCGAAGGATACCTGACTCAGAGTTGTCAGACAGACCAAATTGTAGGATTCTTCCTTTGGCCTTATCTTCTTGAGTAGAGAACTCAAAAAGCAATTTTGTTCTTAACATTTTTAGAGGGAGGGGGGGGGGGGGGGGAAAAAAAATGAAAAAAGTTAGGAAAAGCAGAAACGTGCAAATAGTACGGAGAAATAGGGTCTGCCGAGACCGAAGAAAGCATGCCTAGGAAAGCCGGACCAGTCTTAGCTACGGTTGGAAGGGCAACAACATTATCGGTCTTGTCCGTTGTTGCCATAGTAGGCTTCAACAACATGAACAAAGGGGGAGGGGGAGGGGGTAGGAAAGAATAGGGATATGGTTTTTTGTTTAGGTTTTTAGAAGAGGCTCTAATACCATATTGAAATGTATATGGGCCAAAATAATACTCCCTTCTTCCGAATTCTTCTGTCCCGCTTTCTATTTTGATTTGTCCAAAAACTTAGTTCACCTTACAAAAATAAATGTATATAAAATTGTAATAATCCTAAAATACCCTTATTTATTGTGCTTTGTAGTTTGTACCACTTTATATTTCTAATTCGTTCATACCTAAAAAATAGACTTAGTTTAACTTTCATTTGGATTAAGAAATTTCAATTAATGCAAATAGATAAATTGATTTATTATAATAAATAAAAGAAATTTTATGAACAATGTGAAAATATGACATTAAATAGGAGCGTTTTAGTAAAATTACTTTTTGGCTTAATACTATTAAGGAAAGTGACCTATATATTGGGACGGATGAAAAAGAAAAATGAGTCTATTTTTTAGGGACAAAGGAATTAATTTGCATACCATTTACTATTACTTAATGCTAGGGATAGATATGATATTATTACTTAATATTAGGGGTACATAAGAAAATACTTAAAAATTTAAAGTAGTTAAACTCATTTATTGTGCCAGTTATAAAAAAAAATTATAATAGACAAAATAAATTGAATAAAAGAAATAATTATATTCTATAAATGATATTGTACGAGAGATTTCATATACCAAGACTTTACAGAAACCAACAAGCAAATATTAACTTACATATAAGTACTCAATATCTGTAACTTAACCCACTCTGGTGAGATAATTACAAATAAATTAACTTAAGACTAATGGCAACTTTATAATAAAACTTTAACTCATAGGATTTTGATTTTATACATAAATGTATATAGGATTTTTTTTATATTCTCTCATTCAATAATTAACACGTGGGAGAAATAAAAATAATGTTAACATTAAAAGTCAAAATTAATTATCTCTTTCATGCACGCCAACTCCTAAATAGATGTAAGTAGAAAAATTTTACATATTTGTATATATAAAATTTATATCAGGCAAAATAAATACTCATTCCGTCCTTAAAAGATAGACTCATTTTTCTTTTTCCGCCGTCCTAATATATAGTACATTTTTCTTATTAGAAATTAAGACAAAAAATAATATTATTAAAAAATTCTATTTAATGTCATATTTTCACGTTCTAAAAAGCTTTCTTACTTGAAAATGTTATTTTTAAAAAATTAGTAATAAATCAATTTATCCCTCCATATTAATTGAATTTTTTGAATCTAAATAAATATCAAATTGAGTCCATTTTTTAAGATGATGAGATTATAATCAAATAATGTCCTTTGTACAATAAAATTAATGTAGTTGACTAAGGACAGTAGAACAATAATAACGGAGGGTGCCGCCCAAGTTGACTAAGGACAGTAAAACAAATAAAGTATTTTTTAATAAAAAACATGCGTTTTTCTTAAATTACGTTTTACATCTCATATTGTCATTAGCACAATTATATTTTTAAATTTCTGTTAAATTATCGATAGTATCAAATTTATTCCATTTTGATGAGGCCGTCGATGATACTAAGGGAGAATTCGTACACGATGTTCATTTGATATTTTAAAATTATCTTCTGTATGGGTTGAATTTATTTAGCTTATATTTTTTTCTTTAGAGGTTTTTGTATATATAGCTTACATATTTGGTTGATACCCACTGTGTCATCTCCATTAGATAGAGTAAATAAACTTATAAAATTTTTGTTTTCTCGTCAAATAAATATGACTGCATTTTCAGATGGGAGAAATGAGTTTGATTGGGAACAAAAAAAGGAAAGGAAACGTAACCCGAGTTTCGCCCCATTTTTCCCTTCATGATCAATGTTTAGGGGCGGCTCTAAGGTTTAGTCAGGGGAGTTATCCGAACTCTTTGGCTGAACCCTTTGGCTGAATTTTTTTTTATTACATATAAATATTATATTTTAGGAAAAAAAATTAGTAATTGAACCCACTAAAATACAACTTTAAACTCATAGTTTTAAGTACTATTCTTTTGAACCTATAGTTTCTATACGATATATGGTATTTAAGTTTTTTATTGACACCACTGACAAAAATTCCTATAATCGCCAGTGTCAATGTTAATAATTAGGTATCAATATTGTTGGTTGATTCGAACTGCAAAAATTGAGATAGTTTGAAATGCCTGAAAGCTAATGAATCAAATTAACAAAAAAATTAAAGTCTTAAGCCTTTGTTTTTTTTCTGGGTCAAAAAGAAGTTTGTGTAATATTCAATATTGGCCTAAAGGTTACGGAGAATATTTAAGATAAATAACTTTACTGGGATTGTTAATCATTACCCGCAATAACAATCGGACATCGGAGTTCACGACGGACATTCTATTATTTTTACTAATTTTGTTTCTCGAGTTAATAAAATTTCTGCGAGAATCATAAAGGATGAATAACATTTTGAAAGGAAAGAAAAAGTTAGTACTCGTATCTAATAAAGCGACTGTATATGAAGTATGGGAAGTGATAATTGTCTCACCATTTAATTTTGTCGTTCTTGGTTTCGAAATTTTATTGCCAAATATATTTTATCCTTAAAAATTATATTTTGTGGGCATAGGGAAGCTTTCAATTTCAGGATATGTTCCCTTCCTGAGTATGACAGGCACCAACATAAGTTGCAAATCAAATGAAAATATTTTACATATATAATAACCTTTTTGCCAACCGAATAAAGTTACTCATTTATCATAGACGGTGAATAAAAACTACAGTGCGATCTTTTCTCTTGAAATTAAGATAAAATGCAAAGATTTGTTAAATGTAAATGGATCTTTAAAGGAATTATTATTTAATTTTAATTCAACGTTTAGCTGTAGTAACTTTGACAAATATATATATATATATATATTTTCAAAATATAAAGTAGAGTGAATTATAATGATCCCAATAATTTAGGAACAAAATTCTATTTGGTTCTCATAGTTTCTGTTATGACACTAATGGTTCCCAAGTTCTGAAATAGTGCCGGATTTGGTGCCCATGTGATAAAAAGATGATAGATTTGGTCCTTCTCCTAGTTACTTTTAATTTCAAAACCAGTATCATGAACATGGTAGGAGCAGATACCAAACTAAATAACTATTAAAAGAATAATTTACTACAAAAGTTATACATCATCAGTCAATTGATACAATTTTCCTCATTTAGAGACTTAATAGAGACTTAACCTATTATTTTCTCAAAACTTTTGGGGAGCATCAACAGTACAATTGAAAGTATATTTGATCACATGAAATTTTTGTTCAAACTATGGGATCATTACACCATTAACTCTATAAAGCCAAACTATACAGTTCCAATTATATTTTCCTTTTATTGTGGCCGGCTCCATAAATTAGCACCCTTTCAAGGCTACCAATTTGGGACCACCCATCAAAATCATTAACACTCTTGGCATGCTTTCACTATTTGATGGCTTCATCCAACATAGCTAGTAAGTGTTAACCAAACCACCCAAATTGTTCAAATAAGTCTATTCAAATCAAACCGCAAGCAAATCGAACCAAACTAATTGTCAATGGTTTGATTTGGTGTATTCCAAAGCACTCAAACCATCCCGATCTAAACCGAACTACAAACAAATTGAACCAAATTGATAGACAATAGTTTGATTTGGTTGACAAAATACCAAACTGAACATGAGTAGTTTGGTTTGCAATTTAAAAAAAAAAAACGAACCGTCGAAACCGAATCGAATTGGTAATACTTAAATGAAAATGAGGCCTAATAAGTATTTACTCATCCCGTTATTCCATAATTTCATTTGGTTTCTACTTGTTGCTCTAATTTGTTTGTTTTTTTTCTAAATTTAGATTTAGTTGATGAATGAAATCTCTCAATATTCTACATTATTTTCAATAATTAATTTTGGATAAATATGCAATTTATATATCTTATTATATATGTATATAAAAGTTGTCCCTTCCAACTATATTCACTCTAATCTCGATATTTATCCATACAATTGCACGATACGCGACTCATTAAATTAGGAATTTAAAATAATAAATCTTACCATATTAAAAATAATTAAAACTATATGCATTTATATCAATTTGCCATAACTGAAATTAGTAAAATTAAATTTCCCTCGAGATCAAACATAATCCCAAGATATACATATATATGTACATAACTATAAAATAACTTCTCATAATAGAAATTATTAAAATTATATTTAAAAATAAAAAATATTTTTAGAAAATAAATATTTTTATAAATTGATTCCTACCAATTTTTCATAAAATTTTAAAATAGTATCCTATTCAAGATTAATTTTTCAAAATATTATCATAATAAGATTTTTCATGTGCCTAAAATTAACCTAAATAGCCATTAATTTTTTGTAAAAACAATGTCATAATAAAAATTATGCCAAATTCGATATTTTATAAAGTTATAAATAACTAATAAAAAACAAAAAAATATAATGTGCCATAAAAAAATATGAAAAATAAGTTTATAAAATAACTAAAATTAATATGATATAAAAAAAAGAACATAATACACAAAACTCATGTATTGCGCAGGTTGTACTATAATTATAGATATACGTATAGTTCATGCATATTATACATGTTACATTAGATGCTCCACATTCTGCATTCTTTTGCTAAGTATTGTATTGGTTTGGTTTGGTTTGATTTTGCTTTCGATTTTCTCTAAACCAAACCAAATTGAACTGCTAATTAATTATTGATTTAGTTTCTAATTTTTATTATAAATCGCTCGAACCGAACCGTGCATATCCCTAATAGCTGGTACTAAAGTCGCTTTGTAGCAGCTGTGAATCGCTACTTGTAGTTGGATTTAACATTAGTAACTAAAATTTCAAAATTTTGGAAAGTTATTATAAATTTTCAAATTTTAATTCGGACTGTACAGCCAGGGCGGAGTCAATAATAAAAAATGAGGGGTTTAATATTATAAAAAATTATATATCATAATAATATTTAAAATAATTTGATAGCATATAATTTTGTTTTCAATATTATTTATTTTAATATAAAAACTAATCTAAAATATAACATAATTGTTACGATTAAATTTTATAAAATATTTATAAAAAAATTGTAATCACATAAAAAAAATTTAACAGTAAAATATTTAATAAAATATTTAATAAATTATTTAAAATTACGAAGGATCAAACTAATAACTCCGTACCCGATTACATTGGACGGTATGTACCATCTATCCAATTATAATAATACTATTTGTATTTTTATTGTAGAGTATCAACAAGTGCTAGATTATGTGGTCTTAATGGAGAGAGAGTGCATGCGCCTACAAGATCATATAAAATTGGATATGTGAGGACCTACTTCAGGAGGTACTAGGTTTAAATTTATCCAGATGGGATTTTATCAACCGCTGGATGTTTGCGCATTACTTTTTTGAGCTTGGATAATGTATGTACTCTCTCGTCCAAAATTAATTGGATAGTTTAATTTGGTATATAATTTTATACAATTTCAATTTAATGTTTGAATTTATGTTAAATGATCTAAATTGTTCCTATTGATGGTTGATTTGATTTTAATCCCTAATAATTGAAAGGGTAATATAGATAATTTAGTTTATATTGTAATAATTGTTATATACTAAAATAGAAGTGTCCAATTATTTTTGGACATTTCGATTTAGAAATATGATCAATTATTTGTGGACGGAAAAAGTGTGTAATTTCTATGAAAGAAATAATAAAGTTAAGAGTTGGATTGAAGATGTTGAGATTAAAGACTTGAGAGTTAAGAGGAAACTCCAGTACTTGGGAAATTCATTTTCTAAATTTTTTTTTCCCGATATTGAAATTTTTTAGGAAATTCATAAAAAGAAAAATAAATTATACTATCCATTTTGCGTGTAAGAATAACACTAATTATAAATTACTATATAAAATTATTTTATTTAAAATATTAACCTTGTATGTATTTACATAACATCAGTCAATAGCTTACTAACTTTCAACTTCAAAACTATATTATTCATTTGATTACAAGTAATATCTTCGATTCATGTTTTCTTTCTATTTTTAGGATTAAATTTATGTGCTGTTTTAACGGGCAGTTTCTTGTCCTGTTCATAAAAAAATGATTTTTTTTTTAATTTTTGCACAAAATAATTGTTGTGATAAATTAGGTATTTTATTAAGATCGCAACAGTATTCTTCAAAATTTATTTGGAGATAGAAAATAAAATAATATTTCTGGTACTGACAATCGTACAAAATATTATTCGTATAAAATGATGCTAAATAAAATTTGAAAAATACTGTTGCGATCGTTATAAAATACCTAATTAATCACAATGATTACTTTGCACAATTTTTTTTTTAAAGTTATTTTTTAAGAACTAGACACGAATCTGCACGTTAAAAAGGCAAAGAAATTTAATCTTAATCCCCATTTTTATGTCATGTACTTGTGCTTTGTGTTTTTCGTTTAGTGCAGCCGTCTCCATTTCTCAAATAACAATTATGATTTTACTTACAAAACAAATGCTATATATACATCCCATACTTAGGTTAAAACTTGGCCAGGATCTTATCAACACATTAGATTGATTTATATAACCTTTTGTTTTGGATGTAACAAGTTCGGTTTATATGGCAAAAATTAAAATAAAAAAATAAATACAAGTTAACTTAAGATAGATTGAAGATGTTGAGAGTTGAGCTTTGGGTACAAAACAAATGCTATATATGTATCACCATCATAAAAAATAGAATTTTATTTATTTTTATTAATGTAAATGAGTTCACGTAGACTCGATTCACTTACATAAAATTTTCCCTATGGCTGCTTAACGCTAATAGTGCCCACGCAGTAAAATTGTAACAAAAAACCAGCTAGTTTAAGAAGTTCATTTACTAAAAGATGCTTTAAATCAATTTTGAGATCGTAATTAAGTCAGATAATGCTTCACCTGAGCATAATTACGTGTGCTCTGCTTGGTATAATTCTAAGAATTACAGTTTGAAGGTGGACAAAGTCGTACACATTTTTGTTTTGTAAGTACAAAAATTGTAATTCTTATAGTTTGAAGAAGTCATAATAATTGTAGATTTTCAGTATAATATACATTACCACATTATAACTCGAGGGTTCAGATGAATAATTTGGGTTCAAAGAGGTACATATAACACAAACCAAATTGAGTATTTCTAAGAATTTAATATCTTAACCAGTTAAGAACTGGGTTGGGCTTTTGCTTTGTCTTGTTTTCCTTTGGTCTTGAATGGATTGGGCTTGTTCTTCATTTTCTAACTCTTATTTATATTAGGGCACATATATAGACATATACGTAGGATCGCGGTTGGATTTATGTGTGTTAGTGGCTTAAGATGGAGACTTGAGAGTCGAGACTGGATCTGCACGTATCAGTGGGACGAGACTGGATTTGCCCAAGTCACTGATAATTATATTGTGAAAATGAGTTTGCGCTCTAAGGGTACTCTAGTTGAGTTCATAGATCCGTTGAATTCTATATGGTCGAAATTAGCATAAGAATGCCCTGTTATTAGAGCTCGACGATGAGGTTCTTAGTTTGCTTATTGGCGAATGGCCTTTTCTAAATAAAAAAAATACGTGACGAGGCCCATAAAGAGTTGTTGGTTAATTCGATACTTGTTTTTCTTGTTCTTTCATGACAATGTCTTTTTAGGATTTTCGTAATCACATAAGGGGCAAGGAGAGATGAACACTTCAAAGCCTATATTACGCACGCATGTCAATACTTGTTGGCTAATTTAAAGAAATCTATTGGCCCATTATCATACGGTCCAAATCCGGTTTGATTAATGTAAATAATGTAGAATAATAATATATTAGTAGAATTTAGACAGTCTGATGATGGGTTTGTGAGTTTAATTGTCTTTCTAATATCCTACGGGAACGATCCAATATAGGAGGATCTAAAGCATATAACTTTATTTCTATTTCCAGAAAAATTATTTTCAATGGAACTAACTCGTAACTTACAAATCGCAATGTAGATAAACATGATTATAAATTTATAAAAATTTAAATTAAAATTTTAAATACTATTAATATGAAATTTACTAAAAATTAAATATAAAACAACTCTGATATTGAGATGATAACATCCACAAGGACACCGAGAGTGACGGAAAATTGGGCACTTGACAGCCTCAAATAGGCACTCATGAGGGTTTTTGACTAAAGTACCTACCTAGATGACTAGGAGAGGAAACATGCCAGTGACAACTTTATATATTGCACAAACGAGTGATAACTTGACCTTTCATAAATAGTAAATTGGATTTAGGGTAAATTATAATTTGCCCCTATGATGTTTTTGACAATTTCAGATTATCCCTGAGATTTAATTATAATCCAAGTTAGTTTTTATTATATAAGAATCATATTACTTTTACTTAATTTTTTAATTTTATTAATTTAAAACTTGATATTAGCTAATATTTAACAAAAAATAACAATTTTAATAAAAGTATATTATATTTCTAAAAAATATTTTTTTAACAAAAAAATATATCAAATATACTATTTAAGGAGTATATAGTAAAATTTGGAGCTATTTATTATAAATAATTTTATTTTCGATTTTTTTCCCAAAAATTTTGGGGGTTTGCTACAATGGCCACTAAACTTTTTGGGGATGTGGTATAATTTTAGAAACCTTAGGGGGATTTTCTGAAATTGTGAGAAACCATGAAGGGGCAAAGTGTAATTTATCCTTAGATTTAATAGTCTTTTCATAGACATTTCAATAGTGGCTCGGAATAAGGAGGTAGCATCAGGAGAAATCCTCAGTCAAAAGCTGAATTCGCCAAATATACACAGTATATTTTTGTTAATGTGTTGAAAATTTTGGACCTTTTATTTTTCGTGCGGAAGCTTCGTTGATGCAGCCTCCATCGCACCGTCGTAATACATACAAGTCACCCATTTGAAAAGTAGAAACAATAGCGACGCTAGGAGCAAGAACGTAAGAGTATCATGTCTATAATTTAAAAAAAAAAAAAAAAAACAGGAGAAATGATTAGAAATGAAAACGTTATTTATACATGAAAGATTTGATGACTTAAGAATAAATCCATAGATCTCCACGATCTGAGCCAAGTTCGGTTAAGCGTGCTACTAATAAAATGCTCGTTTGCAAATTTAATCCTACTATAAAAGTGCGAAACCCATCAAATATTTCTTTCTTTTTTTATTTTGAAAATGTACCTTGTGAGAATAAAATTACATTAATTTTTTATCTATTTAAAAATAAAAAAAAGATAAACAAGTAATTTATCAAATTGGAGGCTATTAAGGCATTGAATAACGTAAATTACCATTAAATTTATGTGTTGAAGTTTGAATCCTTTTATAAAAAAAGGATGAGCGGCCCATATATATGCCATATAATTTTTTTAATTTTTTTTATGTTGAAGCATATAATTATTTTTAAATTCTTTTAATCTCCTAAAATAAAAATTAATTTTATTTGCGAACTTGCATTTTAAGAGAGTGCATAGAAAAATAAATATTAATCAAGGAGATGAGGTTGCCAAAAATTTATCACAAAAATATGTAGAATATAGGAATCGACGCTATAATAACCATCTTCTAGGTCGACAACACATAATTTTTAAAAAAAATTAAATTTATTTATAATTAAATATAATTATATTTCTTAGTATCTTATTTATTGTATATGTTTGATTTTAAAGTGCTAAAAAAGGATCTTAGGGTAGTATGGTCATTATATTTTTATTATAATAATGATAATAGTTAAAGTTATAATATAATAAATAAATTAA
>MKEJ01022630.1:2071-12147 GCA_001753735.1 Embelia ribes | reverse complement strand
TTATTGATAATGATGAGGAGGAATATTACTTAGTAGTATTTGTTACTTTATTAGACTACAACAATTGTGTTTCATGTTTTAGTTTTAATTTGCCTTTCATGTGCTAAGATATTTGAACTTAAATGTTGTTTGCTTATTAAATATTTGGTTTTTGTTGAATTTTGTTGTTACATTTGTAGCCTATGTAAAGTTATCTATATTTTAGAATAAGGTGCGCCTCGCTTCAGTGAAAAGTGCGCCTCCGCCTTGCACCTCACACCGCGACCACAAAGACCTTTGTTGCACTCGGTGCGCCTCACGCCTTTGATAACACTGATCCGATCAACATATCTCGCCCATTCCAGGGTCTGCTTTCGGGCTCTTGGCTGAGCCTCATCTCTCGGTACATCTTGGGCCGGCTCTCCGTGCACTTTTGTCTCTAGTACCACATTCAACTTGGTACCGTTTACATCGACATCATCCTCGACACTAAGATCCAATCGGTCCTTACTGTCTAATTCCTCAGTAATCTTGTCATGTACCGGCGGTAAATGTGCACCTCTCGTGGATGCATTCGGATCAATCTTGGGCCTACCCGGCTCACTCGGGGTAGCCCTACCAGTAGCTCCATCTCTGGCTCTCGACCCATCAGGTCGCTCAAACACCGTCTCATCCCTAGGCTCGACATGCTCAATAGGCCTCCTTGGCATCGTCGTTTCAATAAACACACACAAACACAGAACATACAAATGTCAGCGGGTCAGCCACTCAGTTAGCTAAACACACAGCGACACTCTACAACCAATGCAATCCAAGTCCTCGGTATTCAAAATCCCCAAAATTCCCAGTTTTCAAAATCCCCACATTTCCCAAAAACAAACATAAACTCATCGAAAAGTCAGTTTACGTTCCAACATCAGGGAGTTTCGTCTTGGCATCCTTATTCGCCACTCCGTTGTCCTAGTAGTCAATATCGTTTGCTCGTTTGCAACAAATCACTGGTTTTATAGCAAAACCCGTTTTATTTCCCCAATAAAATCATTTTCTCGAGGACCGAATTGAAGCATAATATAGCAATCAGGCACCCAATAAAATCATTTACCTATTGTACATCCACATGCGTAATGAATGTCCTACCTTACTAGCTCTACCTAATCGATGTCTCGATACTCTATATGCAAGAACCTATCCCGATAGGCAACCAGGATTTCCGCAACCCGGTTGGCTCTAATACCAAACTGTAACACCCTCGAACCAACTCTCTCGTTAAATTCAAATTTCTCTGTTACCAAGCCCTTTTTTTTCCCTTTCCAAAATCAAAATTTTTATAACGAGTAGCTGACTTGGCGGTATTATCAACAACAATAATAAGAATAATAACCATTCCTCTATGCTCTTCTTTACATATGCACTTATCTGAGTAAATGATAGCCAAACAACATACATGCCCATATGATATATATACATGTAAGACAAAATTTGGGCAGCATCTCCCCATAAAGTACACATACATCTGGTAACTACACAGCTAGACTTTACTGCAGAAATTGGTATAACATCTAACAACATAAAATATACTTAGTAGCTAATTCATCCACCACAAAAGGTGCAAAATAGTATATCATAACTGAAGTATATATCTGCCACAATATCAAGATTGCTGCAAAAAATATATACCAAGTCCAGCTCGGATCTCGAGCTCTGTGCACGCACACAAAACGACTCTTGTCACCAGTTTTCCTCCCTAGTCTCCCAGCCGCTTCGGATACTTTGCTGAGTTCACATGTACAAAATGAACGGCAACAGACAAGTCAGTCACTAATATGCTAAGGATACCAATATAGAGTATGAACAGTATAAAAGCTTGTGAAATAAAACTACACCGCATAGAAAACACTATCACATATAATATGTCAGAAAAATAGCTTCAACTACTCGATAAAAATCCATCCAACTCTAAACATGAGATAACGGCCAACAACCGTGGGGGAAATAAGAACCTAAGTCTTTCATGCTTACTGCTTAAAATACTCAAAATAAAGCCAAACTGCTCAATAAAAATACATAAGGTATAGCCAATATGCTCTATAAAATTCACAGCTACCCTATGTTGTCCCCAAATTTGGAGGTACCACAATCTCACACAGATTCCTATCTCCATGGACCCGGTGGTCATGGTCCGGAGTGAATAATTCATTCTGGGAGTATCTCAACCGAGGTATCTCAAACCACAAGTATGCTCATCCTGAAATCCCCCTGTCCGGGACCCGAGGTACAACCACAATCTCTACAACCTGCGAAATAGAGCACAACAAATACATGTTCAATGTATTACATGGTACTAAATTCAGTATTCGATTCTACTAATACGGAAGCATCATAAACGAAAAAAAATATACAACTACAAATATCTATTCTACCCTCACCCAAATCCACCCCTGTAAATAGCTAAAATACGGTACATAAAATATATGGGAATTCATAAGAAAAAAGTATCTGACTCGTAGCTTGTCCTGAAGTGCCGTAGTCACGTGTATGCAAATATTCCCTATCTACGCCCTCACCGCACCTCGAGTATATCCCTTGGTTCAAATAATTCATAGTAGCACTCATAAAATATTTCAAATATATCAATAATACTCAAAATACATAGCTTAATATTTTGGAAATACTGTCAGCCTCAAAATACCGTTTTACGCAGAAAATGATTTTCTTTTTCCCCAAAATGCTATTTTATTCTCACAAAAATCCTCAAATAATTATGTATTGCTAAAATTACATTCCCTCTCATAAATCACGTATTTTCTAGGGCTAAAGATATCCCCCAAAATAGCAGCTTATAATTTCTTTACCAAAAATAGTATTTAATTTCCCAAAAATTATATAAAAGCCCAATAAATTAAATAAAAAATCTTGCATGTTGAAATTAGCATTTTCCGTAAAAAATATAGAATTTCCAGAATCTGAAATTATTTATAAAAATCACAGAAAATAATTTTCCTCATTAAAAGGCCAATATGAATTTGCCAAAAATACAAAAAATACCTAAAAAATATATTAAAACTCAAATTTAATGCATGCGTGACCTTCGGGATACTTTTTTCCCACAAATCTCAGAATTTCCAGAGTGAGAAAAATATAAAAATTTCGAAATCCCATTATTTTCTTAGGAAAATCTATTTTTTACTCTAAATTACTTCAAAAATGCTTAGAAAATGATTCAAAAATCACAAAAATATTTTAACTACTTACCACATCTCCAAAAATTCTAAAAACCCTAGAAAAATATAAAACGCCAGGAAAATATAAAATCCTGGTTGTTAATTCAGAAAATTTTCAGAAAAATAGTTCTGAGGCCTCAAAATCATCAAAAAATAACTTCTAAAATTTTAGAAAAATCTTGCATGGCTAATAAACTAATTAAACAAGTATAAATAAATGAAAATTCCGTATATACCTCAAATAGCTAGTGCATAGGTCGTTTGAGGAGATCCCGAGCCCCGTAAACTCATTCCTGAACCCCGGTTCGGCCAAAACCGAGCTCCTGAGCCTCTATTTTCTCTCTCCCTTTGAAATTCAATCAAAATTTCGTGGCTTCAATGTGTTTATATGCATATAAATGTGTATATATATTATGTGGAAGTACATGTGGCCAACTATAATCCACTAATTACAATAATATTTGAAATGCATTATTATAAAAATAGGAACAATATCCGCTAATTCAAATAATCCTACACACACAAACACACACTCTAATATTGAAATAGTAACAACCTCCGGGTTGTTATAAATTCACTTGAAAAATTGTAACTTCAGTGCTTAGGGTATTAGAAAATTGACTTGGAAAAGGAAGTTACATCCCTGCTTAAATGGCTTCGAAATGGGAGTAAAAATAGATATAAATTCAACCCTTTGCATTGTTGTATCAGAAGTTGCATTTTCGTATATAGGCTGTGTTTAAAACTGGGGTTTAGCCTTTGGTTTATTTATATGTGACTCGGGTATCTGGGGATGCAATTCCTTCTGCTTTTCCTGGTTAATTCAATTGAAAAGTAATTGTAATTTTCGAGTCTTATTTGGATTTTATATTTTTATTATGCTTTTGCTGTTGGTAGGATTACATTGCCAGATGGGACCGTCAAAGAAGGGAAAAAGCTTTTGTCCACCCCCTTTGACATTGTAAAGGAAATCTGCAAGAGCTTGGTTTCCAATGGTTTAATATGTCTTATAATCGGGCCTACGATTCAAGTCGCACATGATGCATCGATTGAGATGAGGTATAGCTTCAAAAACTTGTGTTGAGATACTAGCCCAAACTTTCTATTTGAGTCTGTCGGAGGTCGTAGTCGGAGGTCACATGTAGTATATTATAATCATTGCAACATTGTATATTCATTCATTTGTATTATGTACATTTGTAGGCATTGCATTCTTATACATGTCATTTAGTCCAGGCCTCTTGAAAGTGATTGTGAACTCAGATTGTATAGTTTTGACACCGATGAAGGACGCGATACCTTTTGGCACTGAAGTGCTCATATTCTTGGCCAGGTGTAGGCTTTATTTATGAAATTTTACATAGATTTGGTTTAAGTTACATAAATTTGGTTTAAGTTTAATTTAAATAGATGACATAGTTATATTTACCACTGCATAATTTTCACAGGCTATCGAGATGGAGTATGGGTGCAAGTTGTGCGTTGGGCCGTGTACAACTAGAGGGGAGGTATCTCATTCCGTTTTTCTCTTGTTTCTTGCCCGAGTATGTTGCAAATGGTTTAAATTTTTGACATTTTTGTTGTTGTGTACAATTCTGATTTTTTTCATCATCTTCTTGGCTATTCTTCAGTTGGTTATGTTTTGAGAGCTGAGCTTTTCCAATGCGTGGGAGGCATAGGGCCATAGGCATAATGTGACACTCACGAAGAGGTGCATTTAGATTCTAACCCACTAAGCTACTCCTAGTAGGTTAACTTCGTTACTATCTGATGTTACTTCAACCTCCATGTTTTAAGAGCTTATAAGCTTGTCCTTTGCTTTTGGGTTGTACCTTTTGTCGCATATTGAGGCTAACCTTTTCAAGTTTCAATTGTTGTATCTCATTGCTTGAACATCATGTTGATATCCATGTTTCAAGGGATTGTGTGTGGCACATTTTGATCAACTTCAATAATTTTGATGGTTCAGATGGATGGGTTATTTCTCTTTGCAGTCTTTTCTGATTACATATTACAAATAGCATATCAGTTGGGTTCTGCACTGGAATTTGCATAGCTTTGTGTGTATATCTGTTGGACCTAATGGAATGAAACTAAGTCATATCAATTATCTGTTATTTATATGATTTGGTGAATATATCGATCCTATGTCTATTCTTATCCATAAGAAAACTAAATACTATGAAAATGAACATCCCCAAAGAATTATTGCATATTAGCTGAGCAAGTAAAATTTTGTAAGGCATACAAGTTATATGAAAGCCTGAAACTTAATAACGCATCTAATTTACAACCAAGACTATTAACGAATATGCACGCGCTGAAATATAAAAAGTGCGTTGCTTCCTCCCAGTTGCGGAATAATCAAATCAGCGGACAACACTTCAATACGAGCTACAATACGAGGAAAACATGTTAGTACACATGAGAAAACAAGGACCAAACAACATGAAAATTTAGTTTGCTTTCATGTCAAGTTAATAAATATTCAATGACATATTGGAACTCATTATAATGTAGCAAAACCAGACTACTGTACGAACTTGTTATAATGTAGTAAAAACATGTCAGAATTGTTTCCTAACCACAATTGTGGAAGTTTAAAAGTATGATTCTAAAGAGGAAAAAAAAACTTCCAATGGTCGGTGATAAACCGAAATCCTCTTTAATTGCATGCAACTAAATTATCCCTGTTTCAAGAACACTAGCTCGGGAAAATATCTAGAAAAAAATATAACATTACATGGTACAAATTCGACTTCAGGGATGTCAAAATGTCTACTAGCCTGAAGTCAACATATTATCTTATTGTTTCCGATAGAGTCATAGTATTAAATACAAACCAGGCCTCAATTCTTCAACTATTCCTTTGTACTCTCTCCATTAATTATTTCGATAAGTAAATTAAGAAGTTAGATTGATTTATTTTTTTTCGTTTCATTAAAACAATACTATTCGTTCCTGCAATCAGAGTTAATAATAGTTGAGTAATTGTGAGCACAATGTTTGCAATCAATGAGAATCAATCATGGTCATGATTCACTCCTATCTTTCCTAATATGAATATACACATGTGCTAATTTAATCTAATCTACACTCAACCATAATACGAATATATTCTAACAACTCCGACAAAAGGGAAGCAACTATCTGTTGAAGTTAGTTCAACACCATATTACTTGCTCAATTCAAATATATACCTTAAAAAAATTGAAAATAAAACCAATTATTGCTGAACATGAGGTATGACTTCAACTTTCGTAATATATCTCTAGAGTTTCACAATTGAAAAAACAACAAAAGGAAAACAGGGAAATATTTCAAAAAACTTTCGAGATCCAATACTTGTAATATTACCTCAATAGAATCCGGTAATCACTTGTGCAGAACACCACCCTTTGTGAGTTTTGGCCTCTTAGGAGTCTGATTCTGCAACAAGTTGAAAAACAAAACTAGCATAAATACAGTTGCATATAGAGTAAATATAACCAAAACCAAATGAATAACAACCCAAGCAACAGATAATCGACATATACCTTTAGTCTTTCCATGGCTTCATGATCTGTCCTATCTTGCCACTTGCTTTTACGTAGTTTGATAGGTCGATTTCCAACATATTTACCTGCAGCCCCAATTGTTACGAGAATTCCATTCAGTCATCTATTGATAACTAGAAGTTGCCTTTGGATTTCCCAACATTTCACCATCAAATCAATAAATTTGGAAAACAAACCAAAAGAACTCAATAAGAGCAAACAAGCAGTATCATAAGCTGATGATCAGTGACCGATTTGTTTCTACGTGAGGAGGAAATGCATCTATGTTGCCAACGAGACAAAACAATTAACAGTCAACATGTGTTAAACTCAACCCTTGCTCACCCCCACTCACAATGAGACAATGCACTGTCAACATATGTTGTAACCTGACAACAAATGAGATCCAATGACAAACCACATCCTGTGGTACATTATGCTTGCCTAAACCAATTCGTAGCCACATACATCTCTAAGTAGCTATATCTTCAATGATATTCCTACGGGAGTAAGTTCCGACAACCCATCAGGGGAAACAAAGATATACTCAGATTCCCAACAGCTAACCACTATGAAAGACATGCACAATTTCTAACCACAATGATGGAGGCTAACAAAATAAAAGGTCCACATGACTTCTGTTTGGTTAGGTTCTCTCTGTCCTTCAAAAAGTATAGCATGTTCTCCAAAGCAAAAGCTTCTCTATTATGCCAATTCTTTTAAGTATAGAATGGCTCCCCAGTAAAGGACAACCGTTGATCGTACATATTACATCTCCACAGTTCCCTAATATACATTAGTTTCACAAGTTACCAAGAAGTAAAGCATATGACTTCATGTTAAGGAACCGAAAAAGAAATATGTCCTACCATTCATTTCCCTAATTTACATTAGTTTCACACTAGTTACTAAGAAAAAAAAAGGAAAAGCATATGACTTCATATGAAGGAACCGAAAAAGAAATAAGACTTACCATTCATTTCTTTTAGAGCTGCTGTAAGATCAGAAGGATTTGAAAAGCTCACAAACCCAGAGCCCTTGGTTTTGCCAGTATTCTTGTCTCTAACCACCTATACCAACATGCAAGAGAACCCAATTCAAGTTAGGTCATCCAGCGAGGACGCCCAAATGAAAAATATACCAAAGAGCACGAGCATAGTATGATCATAACACACACACAAACACATACACACACACACACAAAAAAAGTAACACGTATGGCAACCCCAGTTTGAATGTACATGGTACAACAGCAAATGTTGGCAAATGAAACATACAATGTAATACTAGCAAAATTAAGAAACCAATACTCATCGTTGATAGACAAAACAAGAAATGAGATTTCATTTTAGACATAGATATACGAAAGAATGAAAAAAAGAACAGAGTTTCCAAGGATAGACATGAAAAACCAACTCCTGAGGAAAAATTAATTTAGCTAGGTAGCAAAATTGTAATAGGTTCTGGAACCCATACGATCTCTCTCAGTTAATTGAACCTTTGCATGCTCCCTAACCTCCATCTTCTAGCATGAACAAGCAAGCATATTACCTCACATGGAGGAATAGATCAATGATCTCTACTTGTTAGCTATACTAAAGCCTGCATTGTATGAGAACTAATACTTCACTTCAAAAATCCGACTCATTGGGTGTTTAAGTAGCAGAGATGTTTCCAAAGAAGTCCAGGGTAAGTAAAGCCCCGCTTGTTTTTTAGTGGGCAATTCTATTCATAGAATACCAAATAGGCTAATGCCCAAGCCTATAAAAAACCGCATCCTTAAAATCATAAAAGACAAACACGAACTTTAAGTAATGCGTGGCGCCTTCTCCTAGTGACTTCGACTCTCAATCTTTTTGGTACTTCAACATTGTGTGAGATGCATATCCATAAGGATTAACATTCAAAGACACTATCATCAACAAACTATTAGTGTAATGCTACTCATACTCTTTTAGATAATTATTCCCTAATTCCATACTCTCAGCTACTGAACTGCGCCTTGCATGCTACTAACAAGTTTCTTGTGCATTGCTAACCTCCTTATTTCTCCAAGAACATCAACAGACCAAAGTAAACACAATTTAAGGATCTTGTGAAACTGTAAAACCACCAACTTTAGATACTGGGCAACCTAGTTTGATTTCTAGCGTTGAGCAAGAAGCCAAGTGAACATGAAACCAATGCCAATTCAACTTGAAACCCAATACCAATTTCGTTTAATAAATAAATATTCATCAATACTTCAATTATAGATTAGTGACAAGCATTCAATACCAACTTCATAAAGTTCACTTGTTAGTTAACTTAAATTTCACTAATTTATTCGTACTCTCTCGACACAACAAAAAATAAAAACAAAAACAAAAACTAAAAAAAAAAACTTATAAGTGAGACACAAAAAGGAGGCAACAGCGATGCAAAATAAGAATTATCAGATTGACTCAACTTAGAAAAGCTAAGATTAGAGAAATAGTTTTAGCAATTACTCTATAACAAAGTACGTTGCTTAATAATACTTTTGACTGAATAATTGTCTTGAATACCACCTCTCTCTAACAATAAACAAATAATTATTGTCTACATGGTTCAAAGATCATTAGTGTATGACTAAAGTAGACTGATATCTCATGGCTTGCATGCTTTCAGCAAGGGAATGGAGTGAGTTTAAGTGACTTGCACGGCTAGCAAATACCAGACCTCCAGTTAGGGAGAGGACTTGCATGTTGCAACACCTACACCTGTGACAACCCAAAATTTACCATTTCCGACCTGCACAACCAATCAAATCAAGTTTCATAGTAACAGAGCTCTGTTGCTATCATCCATAACAACCAAATAGTAACAATCTCCCTTATTAAATATTGAATAGTCATTAAGTGTAATAAAGCTAATTAAGAACCAAACATCATATATAAATTTTACCGTATTTTTGTCGACTTCGACTTACACAGAACCAAAATAGGTGCATCCTAATATCACCAAAAGAGATGGTGATGAGCAGAATATCTAGCTCAAGATATACCAAATACCGAAATTCAATTATAAAATGGAATTCGAGTGACGTGGAGTGATAAAAAAATAGTAGGCAATAAGGTTCTAACAGAAAATCAATTTTTAATTCAAAAGAAAAACCTCAGTATTAGACCCCTCATTTTACGGACCTCTTTTACCGATCTCCTCAATGTTCAAGTAATACTTGGGAAATAATGGCCAAGAGCCCACTAAAGTAAAGAAGAAAAAAAAGATAATGGACACAGAAAAGAGGCCACCAGATCAAATAAAAATCATAGCCAATGGTACTTTTTAACATTAGATTAGATCTGGTGCTTTTACCCAA
>MKEJ01022614.1:0-10019 GCA_001753735.1 Embelia ribes | reverse complement strand
TTTGGTTGGACTTCAATCGTGAATAATGTAGCTCCCCCTTCCATTTCGACACATTTCAAACTGAATTCATTTTGAATTCAAAGCATCTCCCATTCATTCATAGCCAAACAAGCAAGAGAGCACCAAGTCTTATGACTCTACACGTCTGCTACTACATTGGCTTTCCCTGAATGATACTCAAGATCGAAATTGTATTGATCCATGTATTCCTTCCATCTATGTTATCGCATATTCAAGTTACATTCTGTAAACACATACTTGAGCGATTTGTGATCATTGAAGACCTCAAACTTTTCACCATACAAATAATGATGCCAATACTTTAAGGCAAACACTACTACTCCAAATTCCAAAATCGTATGTAGTTTCGATCATGTACTTTCAATTTCCTAGACCCATAGGTAACCACCTTCCTAATTTGCATAAGGATGCAACCAAAACCCTCTTTTGATGATCACAATAGACCATATAACCAATGTCCCACTTCAGAACGATAAGAATTGGAGCCGAGGTAAAGAATGATTTTAAATAAAGAAATGACTCTCACATTTTGAATCCCATCCAAATTTTACCCTTTACGAGTGAGCCGAGTTAATGGAGTCACTAGATGAGAAAAATCCTTAACTAATCGACAATAATAGCCTACAATATCTAAGAAACTACGAATCTAGAATACAAATTTAGGTCATTTCCAACCGGTAAAGGTCTCAATCTTTGTAGGAACAACCAACATACCTTGCTTCGAAAGAACATGGCCAAGAAAACAAATCTCCGATAGCCAAAATTCACATTTTGTAAACTTAGCATATGGCATTGTTCCCGGAAAGTCAAAATAACAATATGAAGATGTTCTTGATGAACCTCTTTTAAAGTGAGTAGACAAGAATATTATTGATAAAAATGACAATGAAGCGATTGAAATAGGGTTGGAATACTTGATTCATCAACTCCATAAATGTTATTGGAGCATTAGTAAGATTAAAAGGCATAACAAGGAATTCAAAATGCCTATAACGAGTCTAAAATGCTAATTTAGGAATGTCCTCCTCTTGAATCCTTAGCTGATGATATCCCGTATATAAGTCAATTTTCGAAAAGAATTTTGAATCTCGAAGTTGATCAAAGAGATCGCCAATACGAGGTAATCGATATTTGTTCTTAATTGTCATTTGATTAAGCTTACAGTAGTCGATACACATCCTCATCGACCCATTTTTCTTTTGCACAAATAATACAGGAAGGCCCCATGGTGATAAACTCTACTGAATAAAGCCCTTCAACTCTAAATTATCCAATTGCACCATTAATTCCTCCAATTCTACGAGAGCCAACCGATAAGGTACAAACTCTACCTCTTGCGCAGGCTGAAATTTAATAAGATCTTCTAGGAAAACATCAGGGAAGTCATGAATAATAGGAGGAAACTCCATCCTCGAAGTCACCTCCTCTAAAAGAGTAAGACTAGCTAACATACCAGAAAAGCTAGCCTGAGTACGATGAGAATAAGGATACGAAACACCACACTCCCCTTGATAATAAATATTTACCCCTGAAGATGTCACCATGGTTACCCTACATTTCTTACAATCAGCACGAAAGTATGATAGCCAATCTATGCCAATTATGATATCAAACCCAAGCATACCAAAAATAATAAAATCATACACGAATGTATGATCAGCAATAATCAATTCATACCCCTAACATATACTTAATACGAAAAGTAAATTTGCCCTAAGTATTTACATATATTGAAGTATCTAAACTCTCCATATGTGATTCTAATATAGATGCAAAATATGATGATAGTATAACTCGAACAATCGAAGGCTCAGCTACCTCCAGGGGCTGAGGCATAGTATATGCACGAGCCTGATATATGTTGCCCTGCTAATAACCTCCCCGAGTTCCACTCACTTAATATTCACCCTGTAAAGTCCCTATGCCCTGATAATCGCCTCGAGAAGGCCTCGCGCCATGATAAAAAGAAGAAGATGATGCTGACAAAAGTAGCCTAGGAACAACCACTGATGGAGTTGAATGGGCAGGTCCACGAGAGCTACTAAGGGCTACAAAACTCTTAGGACAACAAGACTGTATGTAGCCCTTGTTGCCACAGTTGCGGTAAGAGGCCTAGGGACAAACAACCTGAATATGCTCCTCCGTACCACAAAGATGATACGAAGAAGGCATAGGACAACCGTGAGCTATGTGACTTGACTGGCCATAAGTATAACACGTTGGGCTTTGAACTTGTGACCCTGAAGGTGCAGATTAAACAGAAGAAGATCTCCCCCGAGAAGATGAGGCCTTTTCTTCTCACCATTACCCACAAAATTGAAATCAACATATGTATTATCACCAACATGACCACCCCAAATGACCTAACCCATCCTCTAATCCCAACCATAGATCTTGATGATTGTCTCGACGGTCTAAAAAGGCGAGAATTCTCAATATGTTGCCTAGTGAGTATGCCCTCTTCAACTTTTATGGCCACATGTACATAATGCTTATAGGTCTCATGTAAGCCTGAAGTGACTAGAATATGAATAGAAAGGCATTAGCCTTTCTCAAATCTTTGGCATCAAAGCTTCGCGGTGGAGATGAACTCTGGTACATATCAAAAGAGACTCGTAAAAGCCCACTAATATTGTTGAACCATCATGTTCCTTAGAACCAGGTTTGCAAACTCCTCCCATTTCCTTTCCTGGAGCATGTCCGGAAAGAACTCCTTCAAAAACAACTCTCTAAATTTCACCCAAGGGATACCCGACCTGTAGACTTCTTCCTAACTTTTCCACTATTTACCAGCTTTGGGTTATTATCATTGTATCCGGCAAGGCCATTTGTTGCATGATTGTTCTAGGCCTGCTTCATGTCATCTCTGTAGAGCTAAGGGACACATACAATCTTCTTGTGTAATGGTATTTTGTAGGATGTACAGGGGTTGGGGACATATAATGACGTTTTGTCCTCTTGTAACATGTCAGAGGTGTGGGGTCAAGGGTCACATGGACTTAAGATGTCTCGAGGGTTTTGTAGTTTCTAGTGGTTCACACAGATGAACTTCTTCTTCTGCTCCTTCTTATGTGGCTCAAAAGATACCATATATCAGGCTGGCACTTATGCTATGTCACAGGGTCCTAATGTGGTTGAGCCTTTGGTAGTGCGAGGTATACTACCTTTCCTTTCTACTGAGGCACATGTATTGTTTAACACTGGTGCTTCATGTTCATTCATTTATATACGTTTTGTGCATATGTTGCAATTGCCTATTAAGGAGTTGAGCACTCCTATATATGTTGATATGCCTGGGGAGCATGTGTTTCATATTAGTAGTGTATGTCAGAAGTGTGAGTTGCTAATTGTTTATCATATTTTTTAATATGATTTCGTTGTGTTTGGTATGTTTGGATTTGATATCATTATTGGAATTGATTGTCTATCATACTTTCATGCTATTATTGATAACAAGCAGAGGCGTGTTTCGCTAAAAATTGCATCAGGTATTGAGGTGCATTATCAAGGAGAGCGACAACCTTCCATTCTACATGCTCGTAAGGCTCAAGTTAGTCTAACATGTATGCTAGCTAGGCTTCCTTAGTCTTCCTCCTGAGAGGGAAGTTGAGTTCTCTATTGAGGTGGTTATGGGGACTAATCCCATCTCTATATCTTTGTAACAATTGGCTCCAGTTGAGTTGGAAGAGTTGCATATATAGATCAACGATCTTGAATAGAATGGTTTCATCCAACTGAGTTTATCTCTGTAGGGTACACCGGCATTGTTTATACCAAATAAAAATGATACTATGCAAATATATATATATATATATATATATAGATTATTGTAAGTTGAATTAGGTTAATGTTAAGAACAAATATCCGCTACCTCAGATTGACCATTTGTTTGATCAGTTACAAGGTTCTCAATTCTTTTCGAAAATTGACTTGCGTTCTGGATATCATCAGTTGCGTATTCGAAAAGATGATATTCTGAAAACTGCCTTTTGTATTCATTATGGGTACTTCGAATTTCCTATTATACCATTTGCTTTGACTAATACCCGAGCTGCATTCATGAACTTGATAAATCGTGTCTTCAAGATGTATCTTGATCAATTTGTTGTTGTGTTTGTTGATGATATTCTTGTCTATTCACCTACTGAAGAGGCATATCGAGAGCATTTGCAGGTTGTTCTATCAATACTTGGGGAGCATAAGCCGTATGATAAGTTTTTGAAGTGAGAGTTCTGGTTGCATAAGGTGCGCTTTCTTATACACATGATGTCAGAAAGTGGCATGGCAGTTGATCCTTCTAAAATCAAGGCCGTTATTGAATGGGAATGACTGAAATCTATGTTTGAAATTCGCAATTTCTTGGATCTTGTAGGGTACTACCGATTTGTTCGGGATTTTTTGCATTTGGCAGCCCCTATGATCATGTTGACTTGCAAGGGTATGAAATTCGAGTGGAATTCCCAGTACAAGGAATCCTTTCTAACTTCGAAAAATTTGTTGACTTCGGCTCCAATTCTGATTATTCCGACATGAGGTATTGGTTATTTTGTGTATTGTGATGCGTCTAAAAAAGACTTGGGTTGTGTGTTGATGTATCTTAGTAAAGTTGTGGCTTATGCATCTTAGCAGTTGAAAGTTTATGAGAAGAACTATCTGACGCATGACCTTGAGCTTGTTGCCGTTGTTTTTGCTCTGAAGTATTGTCTCCATTCTCTGTATGGCGAGAAGTACGAGATATAAATAGTTTGATCATAAATCTTTGAAGTATATATTTACACAATATGATATGAATATGCATCAGAGGAGGTTGATAGAGTACTTGAACTAGTATAACTTTGATCTTGAGTATTATCCTAGAAGGGCGATGTTGTAGCGGACTCATTGAGCCATAAGACTAGGTGTTCTATTGCATGTCTTGCAATAAATGAGTAGGAGTTGATATATGTTCTTAGTGAGTTTGGATTGGATTGTGTGGAGGTGGAAGGAAGAGCAATATTGTTTATGATCGAAGTCAGATCAACTTTGATTACTCGAGTAATTGAGGCACAGAGTATGGATGATGAGTCTGATACTTACCGTGTGAGAGTTCTTAGTGAATATGGTCTTGATCAGTGGACCATTTCTGACGATGAGTGATTGTATTTCCAAAGTCGATTATTTGTGCCTATTTTTATTTGGGATGAGATTCTTTGTGAGTCTCATCATTCTCATTTGGCAGTTCATCCTGAGGGTACCAAGATGTTTAATGACATTGCACATCATTTTTGTTCACCCAGTATGAAGAAAGACATTGCGTAGTTTGTATCTCGTTACCTTACATATCAGCAAGTTAAGACCGAGCTTAAATGTCTTGGAAGTTTGTTGCAACAATTGTCCATTCCAAAGTAGAAGTGGAAATGAATCACGATGAATTTTGTTGTAGGATTGCCTAGATCAAGACGGGGTTGCGATCCTATTTGGGTAGTCGTAGATTGTCTGAAGAAATATGCCAATTTTCTTCCGATACATATTACCAATTCAATTGAGAAACTTTGTCAAAAGTATATTGATGAAATTATTCATTTGCAAGGGACTCATTTATCCATAGTTTCAAATTGTGATCCTAATTTTGTTTCCATTTCTGCTCAAGTCTCCAATGTGCATTAGAAACAACTCTTGCTATGAGTATAGTCTTTTATCCTCAGATAGATTGTCAGTCTGAGTGGACGATTCAGACTTGGAGAACATGTTTTGGGCGTATATCCTTGATTTTGGCAGTGGTTAGGAAGAACACATGAGCTTGATAGAGTTTTCGTACAATAATAGTTACCATTCGACTTTGAAATGGCTTCGTTTGAGGCATTGTATGGACATCCATATTGTTCTCTAATCTGTTGGGCTGAGGTTGTTAATGGTGCTTTGCTTGGGCCAGAATTAGTACAAGAGATGACTTAGAATGTTTAATTAATTAGACAACTATTGGAAATGGCGCGTAGACATTTCAAAAATTATGTGAATATGCGGAGATGTCCTTTGTCATTTAAGGTAGGAAAAAATGAATTTCTAAAAGTGTCTTCAAAGAAGGGGATTATGAGATTTGGTTAGAAAGGGAAATTAATGCCAAGGTATATTGGACCTTTTATGATTCTTGAGGTGGTTGGAGAAGTTGCGTATAGGCTTGCATTGCCATTACAGTTGTCGAGTGTACATCCTATTTTTCACGTATTGATGTTGCAAAAGTATATTTGGGATCCATCGCATATGATAGACTTTGGCGACTTGTATGTCAAAGAGGATGTTTCATATGAGGGTCATCCGATGCGCATATTAGATGTAGAAGATAAAGTATTAAAGCAAAAGATGATCCGTCTTGTGAAAGTATTGTGGAAGAATAGGTCGACGGAGGAGATGACATAGGAGTGAGAGACTGAGATGAGGATGAAGTATTCGAAGCTATTTATTGACTCTAATACATCCTTTATTTTTGTGTATTGCATGCGAATTTTGGGGATCCTAACGTGGGGAGGATGTAAAGTCCCAAAATGCCAAGTTAATTTTTCGATTTATGTGTTGATGTATACATGTTTCATTTAGATATAATGTGACATAACGTGTTGTAGATTGGATTATAAATGCATAAGTATTGTGTATGTTTATGTGTTTCATTTAGATAATAATATAATATATAATGTGTGCTTGTATATATACTATTGTGTGACCTTGTTGGGAAGAATTTGTAGGTTTATGAGTTTACGAGCTGTGATTTGGGAAGTATTAAATGTTGTAGTATTTGTATGTTTAGAAATAGTATGGGGTTAGATCGGTACTGATAGGGTATATATATGGACTAATGTTATGCATATGTTGACTTATTTGAAGTGTATTGATTTCCAGATGTGCAGTTCTAAGATAGTGAGAATTGGTCAACTTTTATGGATATATGTCGACTAATTCCAACTGTCAATTGATTTGGGAATATGTCGATTATTTTGAGGTGCATTAAATTCTAAAGGGTTATATTTTTCAGGTAAGGTGAATAGTCGACTAATATGAATATATGTCAACTGATTTGGTCTTATTTTATTCTAAAAGGTTTTGGTGCTCAAGTAAGGAATATATCGAGTGATGTGGTGAATCTGTGAACTGATTTGGAAATAAGTCGACTGATTTGAATATATATTGACTGATTCCTAAATACACTTTTCGACTTTAAGTCACATCAAAGTCACTTTTTACTGATTTCACTCATTTCATCCGATATATGTATATATATATATATATATATAGAGAGAGAGAGAGATAGTGAAGGTGATTTGTTTATTCAACTCTTTGAGCCTCGATTTCATCTAGATCAAGTGGGTTTCTGCTGATAAAAATCACATATTCGTGTTCCTTAGAGTGAGGACATTCTTTTGAGGTAAGCTTTGTTTCTCTTCTTGTTCATTCACTATTCCTTGATTTTCGAATTTTTGTTGTTTGCTGAAATAAAGTTGATAATCTTCTTCCTTGTGATAAACGGGTTATCATGTTGTTGATTAGATTACAATACAGTCGATGCATCGTAAAACATCTAATTTATTGTGTTATTTAGTAATCTAACTTGTACAATCCTTTTTGCACATCTTATCATATATTATATTGAAGGCGTTGATGCGAGTGACGGCAGCCTTAAGGTGCTCGGACTTGCTTTTTATAGATAGCTTGTGAAGCTTTATTTTTTATTATATTTTATAGCCTCATGCATGTTGTTGTTATTATTATACGAGGCTTAGGCAATGTTGTAGATGATGATGTATCTTTTGCGTATTATTATTTGTTGTTGTCTTGCATGGTGTTATGTATCTGGAAATAACAAATGAGTAATATGTACTTGTTGTACAATCACTTTGCTATTATATATAATGTAAATGAGGAGTTTACTTTTATTATTGGTTATTAAACATTGGCAGGCTATAGTATATTTTGATTTGACGTACTCTGATATTATTGCTGTAGATAAGATTGGTGAAAATAATGGTTTAGTATGGATTTTCCGTTCTTTATATTTTTCTAAAAACCTATATTTTATTTTTCTTTTCTTAAAAAAGAGAAAACACCCCCCCTCCCCCCGGTTTTACAGGATTCAGGATGTGACAAGTTGGTATTAGAGCTTAATAGGGTTATTTATACTTTGGCAAATCTTGCATAGAGTGTGTGTTGGGTTCGCGAGTGTAGGCTTGATGTGTTTATTTGTTGTGTATTTGTGTGTGTTAGGATTTGCATGAGTAATATTTTATAGTTGCATTGATTTTAACATAGCGTTGGCATTGAGTAGCCTTGCATTGGTGTTGTGTTTCATTGCGAAGGCATTGTGTTATATAAGACAGTTGTTTAAGAAGTAAACCTATATCTTTCTTGTATTGTTGTTGGTATTGTGAAGTGAACTAAGGTGTGTGGATGAGGACGAGGATGAGATAGCAGCGATGGATGTTGTGAAAGTAGAGGCCATGGGGTCAATGTTCGAAGTGGTCATGTTAGGGGATGCAGAATTAAGAAAGTGGAAGCTATGTGTACTCGGGCTCGAGAAGCCGAGATATGTGAAATAAGAATTAGGGAAGCCAATGGTACTCTCAACTTGAAAGAGAGTAGAGAAGGGAGCATGGAAGAATATGAGAAAGAGATTCCCAATACTCGACCTTGTGTTCCACCATGTGCTTAAGTGGGGGTTGGCGATATTGGGGGAGTTCAATCAGATTTGTTAAGAGATGTGGAAGAAGTGATGTAGAATTTGGGGTTGAGTACATGAGTAAAAAGTAGACCTAGTAGGCAGACGAGAGCCTTGGCAGCTCAATCGCATTTTAGAATTATCGATCATTCTATCTTTAAGGATGACAAGGAATTGATAGCTATTTAGCATTGGTTTTATTGAGAAGGCATTACGTTATATAAGACATTTGTATGAGAAGTAAACTCATATCTTTCTTGTGTTGTTGTTGATATTGTGAAGTGAACTATGGTGTGTGGACCAGGATGAGGATGAGGTAGAAGTAGTCGATGTCGTGGTAGTAGAGGCCATGGGGTCAATGTTCGAGGTGGTCATGTTGGGGGATGTTGAATTAAGGAAGTGGAAGCTATGCGTACTAGGGCTAGAGAAGCCAAGATACGTGAAATAGGAATTAGGGAATCCGATGGTACTCTCAACTTGGAAGAGAGTAACGAAGAGAGCATGGAGGAATATGAGGAAAATATTCCCGATACTCAACCTCGTACTCCGCCATGTGCTTAAGCGGGGGTTGGCGATATTAGGGGAGTTCAATCAGATTTGTTAAGAGATATGGAAGAAGTGATACGGAATTTTGGGTAGAGTATACGAGGGAAAAGTGAACCTAGTGGGCAGATGAGAGCTTTGACAGCTCAATTGCATTTTAGAGGTATGGATCATCCAGTCTTTAAGGGTGACGGGGAATTGATAGCTGCTAAGCATTGGTTGATGGGGGTTGAAGGGATGTTTAGTATGCTTCACATGGTCGATGGTGATTCGTGAATGGCTACGGTGCCATTTTATTTGTGAGGCAAAGCGGCCGAGTGGTGGAAGGGTCATGTTGAGGTGTATGGTAGAGTTGAAATGACTTGGGGACTATTCGAAGCTCGTTTTTGAAAGAGTTCTTTCCCAACACTTTTCGAGAGAGAAAGAGGACGGAGTTTGCAAACTTGGTGCAGAAGAGTTCAACTGCAGTATCAAAGGGCATTTACTAGCCTTTCTCGCTATACGTCAGAGCTTATTTCTAAGAAGGAGTATTGTGTGCATAGGTTTGAGAGTGGCTTACGCTATGCTATAATTCGGTTGTTGTTTTGGGGCTATACAAGATGTACGTGGCGTGTGTAAGCACGACGAAGAAAGTAGAGGAGAGTTTTATTGTGAGGCAACAAATTATTGATGCTAATCCTCCTCGACCTTTGGGCCAGTCTTCTAGTTCTCATTTTGTGTCTGATGCTAGTATTGTTGTAGGTGGTCGTGGTGGTAGCGGAGGTAGTGCCAG
>MKEJ01022570.1:0-10994 GCA_001753735.1 Embelia ribes | reverse complement strand
ATTTTTTTATTTTATTAAAAAATAAGAATATATTTTTCTGTCTTGTTTTTAATCTAAGTTTTTCTTTTTGGCTATTTTTGTTGAATAAGATAGAATAAGTTATAGGCATCCAACTTTTTCCACAAACAAAATATGTAATGTACCGGAAATTCTGAGTGAATTTTCTGCATGTATAATAATATTATCGAAACTTATAATATTAGTATTGCATCATTGTAAGCATGACGTGTTATAGAAGTGAGAGGTCTTAGCATTGCTTATACATATTACATTAGTGTAGAACGTGACATGAGTGTGAGATACTTCTAAAATCAATTTTCTATGTTTTAAATTGATAAAAGTGATGGACACTTAGTCAAAGGTAGTAGGTTCTAGCGAGTCTCGAAGGTGTCCGAAGGGTTTGGGTAGTCGCACATGCCATTGGACAGGAAGTACTAGAGTTCTCTTTATTGGCTAAAACTTTGAAATTTTGCTAATTATTTTTCCTTTGTTCAGAGGTTGTCCAATGGGATGTCCGTCGCTGGACCACTGTCGGATGTCAACTCAGAGTTGTCAGACATAGCTTCGGATGCATCAACGTGTTAAAACTTACTTTATGACTAATTGTCAACTTTTGTCTTCTCTCACTTTTCCCCCAATTCCAAAAAGGCTAATAGAGAGAGAGAGAGAAAGGGATGAATAGGAAGCTTCATCTTTAATTTGCAAATTCATGTAGCTCCCTAGGTTGGAAGTGATTTATAAGTGTAGATTCTTGATCCCCACAGCATAGAGATCATTTTGAGGTAAGTCATGAACCTTGTCTTATTCGTTCATCATACATTGATTTTCGTGCCTAGTTCGTACGTGAAAATAAAGTTGATAATTTTTATCCTTGTGTTGAGTAGACCATTTTTATACGTAGATTTGAGCTGATTTGAATTCAATAGCTAGATCAAATCTATGGGTGAAGAAGAAGGAGATTTGGGGTTTTTCAACGATTAGCTTTCGAACATATTCTAGCATATTAATAGATACGAGTAGGCTACAAAATAATTATACATGTGTGAGTTTATGCGTGTACCTTATGTGTAAATTTTATGAAATTATAGCATAATTTCTTAAAATGAATTATTAGTTGTTTGAATTTGTAGTATGAAGAATAAAGCATGATTAGAAGTATATTGGATTACATTGTCATATGTATTGGTATGTTATGCATAGAAATGGCATCATTCATGTTTAGAACCAAAACTGTGTTTTTGATAATAAGAAGTTGAAATTGAATCATATAAGGAGTTGTTGCTCAATTTTGTTATTGAAGTGAATAACGAAGTTTAATGAAGCTTGAATATTAAATTTTGAAATTTTGAACATGGTTATATTTGAAGTAAGTTTGCATTTCATTCATGAAAGTTTTGAGTCATTTTCCATTTCTTTTCAAGTCAAGCGTCAAAATTTACGAAGTTTTAGAAAAAAGTAAAGAGAAGTTTCAATACCTTATCGTGAAGGTCGGAAAACCTGATCAGAGATATAAACTATAGACATATCACAAAGGGAGCAATTTGTAGTATAGGTTTATAAAGGAATCTTATTTAATAAAAAATAAATTTAGACACTAGTCCCAATCTTTTGGAAGTTGAAATCTAGTAGCGAAGTCAAAGTCGTAGTTGAGTTACATTCCATTGACATTACATTTCATCCATTATCGTATATAGCATGTTTACACCTTATGGCACCGCATAACATCACATGTATTATATTTTTTAGTATCCTAACTTGTGCAAATTTTCTTTTCCATTTTGTATCCTAATATTATTATAGGTGCTGAAACTAGCGAGATGCATCATTGAGATGACATGATGTATCTTGTATATGTTTTGAAGATAGACTTGTCATCTTATATTTTGTTGGCCACATTCATATTATTTGTTTGGCTATAAAGTATTGTAATTGAAGTTTATATTGTTGTATTTATTTGAAATATGAAGTTGTAGAAGATGGTATTTTGTATTACATTTTGTTGTAGTTCTTGAAATTATTCAGGTTAGAACAAAAATATAATATACTTTATATAGACTCGTGGGTTGTATATGTTATAATTTGTTCAAGCATATAGCTTGATTGGAGTTGTAAACGTGGTGTCTACCTATGAGTTGATATATAGGTTGTATGCGGGCTATTAATATATATATTTTTGCGTATTTTGATGAAGTTCATACTGTAAAATAATAAGTAAAAAAACATTATAGAAGTGAGTCCCATTTTATTTTCTTTATTTAAAAACATATATTTTTTATTTTTTTTCTTTAAAAATGGAACACAGTTCGTGGTCCCGAGTCATTCGGGATTCGGGGGGCGACAGAATAATTTGTTTTTTGTCTTTTCAATTTGAAAAGAAAAATTTAGACTTTTTTTTTTTAAATTTCGTGTCGAGTTTTGTTCCTTCAAAGAGAGAACAATATTTAATTATGATTACATTTTCAACTTATATAATAGTTATTAGCAATACAAGTGTGTGTAGGTGTTCATTTCTTCCAATTAATAGTGAGACCATGTGCTCCTAATGAGGACTATTTATTATATCTGGCTTATTAACATTCTAATTTTGAACTAATATCACATCTATAAGTATAATTTTAGCACACATGTAGTTTTTATTCTTCTAGATTATTCTGCGATATTTTGCTAGTACTTTACCGTATTAAAGTTGTCAGTTCAATCCAGTTAATTGTTTTGTAGCTTTTGATAATAAGCTACTTATGTGCCAATTGTCCGTGTTAACTAATTAAAGGTTTATTGGCTTGTAACTTTTTCAACTTAAGTTTTTCCATTTTTATAATGAAAAATTATAATATATTTAGCTGCTAAATTTTTAAGATAAGTCCTTTTTTTTATATATACTATTTTGACTTAAAAAATTAAAAATTTTAAACTAATTGCATATAATTTTTTTCTTAGCCTAACAGATACTAAATTTTTCATGTCAAAGCCGCAATTAAATAAACCCTAGTCAATTGTTCTTCCATGCAAACAAAACAACTTAATTCAAAAATCAAATAGCCACATCTCCAATGTTATTGTAACATTGTGTTGGTCAATGATGTTTGATTGTAGAATCACACACAGGGATGGAAGTATGTATATCCTTTCATAATTGTTGTGATAAATCTATTTATTAATCTTTAACCTCTAACAACTTTATCAACCCCATAATTTGATTTAATTCTAAATATCTACTTTTAGATGTATGCTAAAACGAGAAAAGTTGTAATCCTGAAAAATAGTCCAATCATTGTATAGATGTAAAAATTCAAATACCAATGATAAATTGCTATAAGACTTAGAAAATAAATATACCCCTGAAACGATGTTTTCATGCCCATAAAATTCAGAGTACCATTGAGAAATTCTTTTAATATATATGGACAACCCAATGTATAAAATTTTTGTATTGCGGGGTCTATGATTGTCCGATGCATGCAACCTTACCCATATTTCTAATGGAAGGAATCCGTGATCCACAAATAGCAATAGAGTCGTATATAACTCTAACTTAGAGAAATTCGAGTTAGGGTGTAACGTCCCTGAAATTTTCACATTTATTCCGTTGGTTCTAATATGACTATGGTCATATTAGACTTTATTTCAATTATATTGTAGCCGAGTCATGCATTATTTTTTTCGTTGAGATGAGATTAATTGTAGTTGTAGAATATGTTTTTATAATTAATTTATCTCAGAGTTACTTGTTTCGAGTATGATTATCTTTTGAGCTTTTATGTTTTATACATGTTCACATAACATGACCCATTCGGGACATGCCATTTGCATCATCGGTGTTATATTCATGACATGAAACATTGCATTTTGAGTATTAAGTTTTGAGTTGAGACATCGGGTTTAGGTTTGGGTTTTACATTGGGACAACATATCGAATTTCTAAAACTATTGGGAGCAATTGGGGTCATTTAGCCCCACTGTGACAGACGGAAAATTAGGCTTGAAATATCCATTGCAGAGGCTTGATTCGGGTGTGCTACAATGAAGGCGTTGGCGGCGTCAAATATTTAGTGGATGTGCCATCGCGTTTTCTAAATTTCGAGTTGATACTAGTCCCGATACACATTTGAGTAATCATATCGAGTCGAGTTGTGATTATATCGAGTATTGAGTCAAATCATGGACACATATATCATACATGATACGTATGTGCATTCGAGTTCGAAACATTGCTTCATTAAGTATTTCTATATTCGAGTTCAAGATATTATCTTGTTGAGTAATTTTTTTATTCGAGTTTCGTGGTAGAAATTCATAATAAAGTTTATCATGCTATATTTCGGGTTTTGTAGGGTAACATTATATGATGTTATATTCATGTTTCATATATTGTTAGCCTCTTGTTTATCGTTTGGAAACTTGACTAAACGTATACATTTCCATTTCATTTATTTCTATTGGACTTATTTTATAGGCGTGGATGAGCAGTAGGAACTTACGGGAATGTATATAGTTGGCTCTACTTTTGTAGCATTATCATAATATAATTATATTTTGGCACACTCTGTTATATTCAAGCAAAGGCATAAGTATGATCTCATCTTGTATGCAGGGCGAGAATATACATATACATTATATGATATCTCTTTTATTTCGTAGACAACCTCTGTTGGATTATATTGTAAACAGGTTTGTTTACTTAATATATTATTATATGTATCTTTTTCTAAAAATGGCGTTGATCATTCTCCTTTCTTTTATAGTATATATATTTATTTTTCAGTATTGTGTTGGCTTGCTATAGATGTGAGTAACACCGTCCTGCAGTGGCGGATTAGTTACGACGATATTCAATTTATTGCATTCATTTCATTTCGTTATGTTTCTATTATTTTAAAGTAATTTATCTTATATTCCATCATACAACTTACGCCCCCGGGGGTCCGAGACTACGGAGCGTGACAAAAGACATGATGCATCCTATTTTATTACATTCTAGATTACTTTATGCATTTTGTCATTTCTAATTGATCTTCTAAAAGTTTGATACGTTAATTTGCTTTAGACACTATATGGTTTTGGTTGAGAATCAACTTGATATGAGTATTGAGGCTTTTAGTAATGATAGAAACCTTGAGTATCTATCTTAACGATTAAAGGAATTTTGTGATAAAAGGGGGCAGTCATATAATTGACTCCTTTGGTCACTTCGTGGCAAAATGGTGTAGTGGAGAGGCGGAATTGCACTTTGTTAGACATGATTAGATCAATGATGGCGTATGTTTTCCAATTTCATATTGGGAGGATGATTCTTTTTATTGTTGTCTACATTCTTAATCGTGTCCTTTATAAATAGGTCTTCTCTACCCCTTATGAATTATTGATAGGCAAAAAGGCCTTACTTAGATAATTTGCAGGATAGGGGTTTTGACAACACACTTACATAGCTCTTCCTATAAATTTAGTAAGTTTGGCCCTAGAGGGAAGAGTACATATTTATCCGCTATTTTGAGCAATCTTAGGGTTATGTATTTCTAGGTGAGCAACTTGATGAGAGTGTAATTGATATTTAGTCACAAAATATAATGTACTTGCGAGGAATTTTCCTATGACTGGAGATTTGGATATCTATGAGTTTGATGATTCCAATTTAGTTGTACCATATTCCCTACTTAAGAATGAGAAATTAATTAGTCGACCTTGTGAGAATAATGGGAGCAAATATCTCATTGATACGAAACGCCAAATTGATGAGACTTCTCAAGTCATAAAGTCCCTTCCTTAGATGAACTATCCATTATCAATTCGAGATTAGGGGTGAGGCACTCATGGTTTATTCGAATGATGTTGATGATAAGTCTAAATCATATAAGGAGGCTCTCTCATCCACTATTGGCAATAATTGAAAAAAAAGCAATGAGCGATAAGATGGAGTATATGAAAGTCAATAAGATATGTGACTTGGTTGATCTTTTACTTAGGCATAAGATTATTGGAACAAAAGGGTTTCAAAGTCAAATACAATGTCATCAAGTCCGTTGGTAGATATAAGACTCGCTTAATGGCTAATGGTTACACCCTTGGTATATGCAATTTAATCAAGCCATTTTCTCATTTGGCTTCATAATGATCGCAAGACATCACTATGTGTATCTTGAATCGTCTAAGGATAAATTTTCAATCTTTTCATTATATGTTGATTATACGTATGATTAGATTTGAGATTAAAATTTTATTTGATCATTTCTTTTAATCATTTGCATTAATATTTATGGGATATTTGATATTTTAATGCATTCATCATATGTTGGTGTATGGATATTGCATCATAATAGATTTTTTATTATTCATCATATGTTGGTGTCTGGATATTATATTTTATAGCACACACATGAGTTTTATGTCAGCAGGTTAGATTGACTCACTTACACGAGTAATTATCTTTGGCGCTTTGGTGGCGAGCAAAGATAAGACACTTATTAGTGTCACCCTATTTTAAGTAATAGGATGAGACTGCATTTAGAGGTCGATGATGGTCATTACCCAATTTCCATCATAGCCGTATAAGATAACCAAATGTGAGATCTTAATTCGTCGCCTTAAATGTTTTTGTGTAGGCAAATAGAAAATTCGGTCTAACTGTTACAATGAAACTGGCAACTGAACTAAGGTTTGTATGGTGAATAGGACATGCACTCTCCTAGTATGGAAAGAGTATTCACCATAGCACATACTTCATACTACGTGAGCTGGTGATCATTAAACCTTCACTAGGTGAGACAATTTATCATTTTGTATGACGATATATACATTGGTGTATACTTACAAGTACGCCTTAGACTTTTGACTATGCCATGAAGTGATGAGAATAGTGAGCTACTTTAGCATATTGCTTCCAGTGATGATTAATGCTACCTTCCGAGACATTTCTGGGAAACGGCTGTAACCTAATTTAAGTGGAATGATGTGAAAGGAAGACTGATTGTTTCATTCCACATTATATTCATTGTACAACTTTTGTCCCTTGTCTTGGAGGTGACAATGTGTGAATATAAAAGAGATTAAGCATGTTCTATGTTGAGGGATTAGAAATGCTTGAACCTTAAAAATACTTATACCAATGCATCTGCTTTTGTCTAAGGTACTATGGCCCTTTTCATGGTGGTAAATATCTCTATGTTGGTTCATTGAGTTTCTAGTATCGAAGCTCTCAAAATTTTGTAGGTATGCCTAGAGGTCGCAAGACCCATTTACTAGTAAGACTGACTTTGCATTTTAGTTGAGAGAAATTATGATTAAGAGCTATACCCACCATGTGCGAGTGGGAGATGTTGGGTAAGGATCGCCCATGTGGCTTTGACCCAAAAATATGGAGGCATGGCACAGTTAATGTATTTATCCAAAATCAACCAGATATACGAAGAGCTAGTAGGTATCTCTATATAAATATTCCCCCAACATAGTCTTTGTAGGCAATCCTAACATAAAAGCTTTCTAAGTTCTCTCTCCTTATATATGAGAGCAGATGAAAGTACTTGTGTCGTAGATAGTGTGAGTATCTTTCTAATAAAGTGCCCCACCGCTAGTCTATTTTTTCAGTGGTCTGCTGTGATAATTCAAGTTCATGTGTGTTGCCCCAAGATTCATGAAAACTATATTTAAATCATTTTGATGATAACAAAGAAAAAAGATGGAGAATAAACAAAGCCAAGTCTTCATAGTTCACTAATATTTTAAATGGAGTTTATGAAGGAAGATTACAAAGTGAAGTGATATAAAGGCAATTGATCAAATGAGCCAATTAGAATCAAAGATTCAAAATTCAAAAATGAAGATTAAAGAGTAAAAAAATTTCGAAAATCAAAATACGTATTTAAAGACAAATGGTTAGGCAAGAAAAGTTCAAGAAATATTAGAAAGTAATAGAACTGGTTTAGGAAGATCTTATAACCGGCCAAGAGAAGAACAACCTCTAAATTGCATAAAAAAATCTGGTTAAGACAAAGAACCGACTGAGAATCCCTTGTTGTTCAATTGGGATAATACTTAGCTCCAGCCAACCAGAGGTTTCAGTATGACAATCTAGGTTTGGCTGAAATATCATTGCAATGCAGCTCTAATCCTCACAATTGGTCAGCTAGAGGTACCTCAGAATGACGCATATGAAAATTTGAAATTAACACGAAGATAGAAACAAATCAAACCATAATCGTTATATTATTTGCAGCTTTCAAGGCTCTTACTTTATATAAAGATGGCTCAATTTGTTGACAAAAACACATCCATATGCATTGAGACTATTCAAAAACAATATCAACATTTCCTCATATTCAAATCAAGAGATCAAAACTTTCAAATCAAAGTCTCGTCATCATTCTCATTCAAAAGGTTTAATCTATTCAACCTCCATATTTAAGACATTTTAAATAAGAATCAAACTTTGAGCGTTTCATTTGTGTTATTTTGAGTAGATTGTAAGATTGAGAGTTTTTCATTTCATATTCAAACTCAATCTTGTAAAGTTTATACCAATCTTGTAAATGGATAGTATATAAACTCCTAAAGATATAACTTATTTGAGTAGCACCCGTAAGTCTACTTGTTACGGTTTGATTATAACCCGTAAATCTACTGGGTCAAAATGTGAATAGAGCCCGCAGATCTACTTAGTGTACAGTTTGAGTAAAGCCCACAAATCTACTTAAAACTGTTTAATAGCATCCGCAAGTTATTCGTTACAAAGGTTCGGTCAGCACTTGTGAAAACTAGTCATCTTCTAGTTTTGAATTTATAAAGTTACAAAGGAACCCAAGGGAAGTCTTAAAGATTGGACGTAGATGATCATATCAATATTTGGCCAAACAAATATGAAAATTAGTTATCATGCTCTTTTTCCTTACTCTTTTAATTTTTTCACATTTTATAATTGTTGGATTATATTGCATAAGTTTTTGAAAGAAAAATTATTTTCAACAAAGTAATTTTTTATTGAAAAACTAATTTACTCCTCCCTTTTAGTATGTTATTTGAGCTAACAATCCCAACTACCTAAATCCCGGACCCAGGGTTGCCCGGAAAGGTAATTGGCAATCCCTGCCATGGAAATCTAAACACTGAGTTTCAAATTACAGGCTGGGATTATACGAATTTGCTTTCATTTAAATTTTGTGCAGCCTAAATTTGCTTGGTAGGAATTATAATTGATTTTTAAATCAATAGAAGAAACTGTCTTTTGATCATAAAGGGTACATTTGTAGGAAATCAGATACATTTAGTCGACTTTAATATTTTAAAAGTAAGTCTCTTAAACAATTAAAAGCAATTAATTGACACGCACTATGTAAAACTTTTGAGGTGTAATACCATATCATATACACCCTTTATCCGTAAAATTTCGCATAACATTTTTTTTTAGGACTTTTTAAATTATAATATGTTTAAATATAAAAATAAATAAATTTATTTTTTAATATAAAATTAGGATAATTTTAACTTTTTATATTAAAATATTATATTATTATATTTAAAAATTTTCTAAAAAAATATGTTTTGTAATAATTTATGACAGGAGTGAGTAATTATCATTGAAGAAAAAATATGGGTATATATGTATCCTACTTTCTTCAGACCCAACAATACAATAATTTTATACACTTGAATGTATATATATATATATGTATGTATGTATATGAAAAATGAGTTCATTACCAATATTACTTTTAAGCAATAATCATACATTATTTTAATAATTGTATATTTGGACGCAATCTCAATGGGTGTGACATCATCCGTTCAAGAGTGATCCTCATTGCCCAAAAAAGGAGGGAAAAACACATTATATACATAAATATATACGAAAACATAAGGGAAGATTTGTCATATGATTATAAAAGTAAAGATGAAATCAGAAGCAACAATAGTGTTAAAAAAAAATTAAAATATAAAATATATATGAGCTTAATAAGAGAACAAATCCTATTTGGTTAGGTGCTAAAGTTTTAAGTTTTTAAAAGTTGGTGGTTAAAATTTTATCGAAGCTAAGTTTTTTTTTTCTCCGACAGCTTGTTTGGTGTTAGTTTTTATAAACTTGCTTGCCAAAAAAAAAAAAAATTTGAATTGAGATATTTTATGTTTTTATTTTATTTGAAAGAAAGAGAAAAGATAGAGAAAGAAAAGGATAAACTTGACACAAAAAAATTAAAAACGGTAATGCCCAATTTGCCACCAATCCTTTGGGTTAATTTTAATTTGCTCCGTATTCTTTTTATTATTTCAAATTACACCCTATATTTTACAGTTTCGGTTTAGTTTGTCTCCTATCATTTTAGTTATTTTAATTTACTTCCTATACTTTAAGATTCGTTTCAATTTAGCCCCATCTTTTTCGTAATGTTTAATTTGCCCCTATAATTATTATGTTTCATTATGAAAATATAATAAGTGATTGAAAAAGCAGCTATGAATTAGTGAAAATATTTTGGTGAAAAAAATATTATTTATAGGTGATATGATTTTTTTAATGCATCGTTTATCATAATATTTAGTAAATTTATCTCAATAATTATTAATTTATAAAAATTTAAAAATATATGTTAAACGAATCATCTCTTCCTTAACTAAACCACTTACATGTTAAAAAAAATAAAAAATTTTATGTTATCAGTTCAATAAATTATTACTGATTAAAAATTAAATCTATTAATGATAGTGTCATGCCCCGAATTTCCGCAAACCCAGGGACGCGGTCCTTATAAGAAAAGAACAAAAATTAATAATAATAATAATAATAAAATATCTATAATCATCTACCTGCATCAATCCATAATCACGCCAAGTCTGATACATAATAATACAATATCCGCAGTATCTCTAATCTATGGAATACGTAGTCTAGTAACAACATCCCCCGTTGTCTATAAATAGTACATCATTGAGCTGCTTGCTCATCCGAAAGGAAAAAAATAAAAATCTCTAACACATACCAAATAGCTCTATACCGAAGAAATAAGAAGCTC
>MKEJ01022567.1:0-11296 GCA_001753735.1 Embelia ribes | reverse complement strand
TATATATAAATATATTTATAATATTATATATTTACTTATTTTGAGCGGTTCACAAGCCTAACAAACCGAGCTACAGTAGTGCAAGCTCAGCACACTAACACTATCAAACTCATAATTGAGCTTGAGCTTGGCTCATTTATATTTGAACCAAACTCAAGTAAAGTTCGGACAGTTCTGGAGCAGTTTGGCTTATTACCAGCCCTAAATGTCTACAAGATAAATAGCCGAACATTTCATAAGAGAGGACAACCATAAGTGGTTAGCCCTTCCGTCCATAGTGCATTGTATTAGAGGCATCATCATTGAAGGGCGAAACTCCCGAACAGCTCAACTTATCGCCAACCTAGATGTTTACAACATAAGTAGCCAAACATTTCATAGGAGAAGACAACCATAAGTGGTTAGCCCTTCTGTCTTTAGTGCATCATATTATCAGAGGCATCGTCATTGAAGGGCGAACCGGTTTAGATTTCTTCAGAATCATCATCCAATTAAAAGCATTTCAAACTCTGGAAGCCACTGTTAAGTTACACCAATTTAACTCTTAGAAAAGTTTGTAAATAGTAATTGAATAGATTGAAAACAAGGATTTAACCGTACCGTTTTCCATCAGACGTTGGGGAAGTAGAGTTTCGCATGCTATGGAGCTCTCTTCAAAGTTGGTTCATCAAATATCTTATCATAAAATCTCTCATTTCAGCATGCTTTGACATACAATGCAAGACAGAGACCTGGTTCCCCATAACCACCCTGTGCGGGAACAACTTATAAAGCTATTTATTTCACGCACAAGAAAAAGAATACCAGTCATTTTATCACGTACTCTCCAAAGGGGCATCCACGTTAACAAATATGAAACTCAAGGGGAACACTTTCCCGTGCAAACATATTCTGTCATCTTTAATAGTGTACTCATCAAACTATCACTACATGAATGGGAACTTTGTGTTCAGCATACAAGTTCAGTTAGTCTTCAAATCCATGCCTTAATCTTTAATCCTGCAAAGAAAAAGCAAATTTCCAAGTGAAGAAAAGAAGTTTTTCCCAAATACCAAACCAAAGCACAAGCAAAGTAATTGTTCAACTCAGCTACTTGAGATTATCTATTGTGTACTCGTGGAGGACCCATTTCACCATAATTAGCGCGGTATTAGGTTAAGATACAATCTTCCATCTAGATCACGAGCTTTGGGGAAGTAGAAGGGGATCACCTTCGTTTCATTTGGATATTACCAGTTTAAAGTTACATGTAGCAACATATAAATGCTTATCGGATAAACAAGTCTATATTTTCCATGTATGTACAATTTACCTTAAAAATGTCATTCTCACCATATACAGTATCAAACTGATGGAAAGTTCACCATCTTGTATCGGGCAATTTGATCATTTGTAATGAAGTCAAAATAATGTTTTCAAAGGCAACTTGGAGTATGGATCCGCCACATCAGAACTCAAGCAACCGAACGGGCAGGTGGCCTCCGCCCAAGGTTCAGAGTCAGTTGAACCTCATGAAAGTATGTGACACAGTTGAAGCTCATGAAAGTATGTAACAAAGGCAACCTTTCTGTCTCCGCTAGTACCTAACCATGTCCCTCCAATAAGTTCATCTCTTCCCCCTAGTATCCAATCACCTTCCCACCAAGCAAGAGCAGGTGAGTCTTGTGAGCTTTCCATACGAAACAGCTACACGCATTTTACTCTCCCAACTGCTACAAAATCTTTAAAAGGTTAGCGTAGGTGAGATTTCCATAAAAGCATAGCGACGATTACACGGTACAGCTGTACTCGAATGCTCTAGTCCCAATTTTCTGTTCCGTCTTGTACTGATACGTTCGCACCCAAAGCCTTCCTGTGCTTTGAGCCTTTGGACAGGAGTTGACACATTGATTGTTGAGCACCATAAAGAACCACTTTATACAACAGACCTTACATCATCATCATTCATCATAAAATATGTATGGCTTCACGATCCATACAAAATACTTTAAAATGGCTATAAATCAGGTCAACATTACTTTGATTTGTCTTATTTAAAAAATAAAAAAATAAAAAAATAAAAGAATGAGATGACATGATAAGATAAAAATGAGCAACAATAAATCACTGCTAGTTGTCCTTTATACATTGCAATATCCAAGGTGACCAGGCCAGCTTTTATCGACTATCCCTCTACCCCCATAGTCCTCGAGAATTACCAGGTCAAAAGACATAAAGGTGGATTTAAGAATTTAATGTCCCTAAAGAAAGTTACACATTTACGTGCATGTGCCATGTTGCACTCTACATCAGCTTGCTAAAAAATGTGTAAAAAACATCACGAGTAATGGTATGTAAGTCAAGACGATGCATATATGAAAGAGTTGTTTCGCTATGACACAGTCTATGGTCCTTGACCCCTTGTTCTTGGTTACTATTTTCCCACTACCCCTTCATTCTCTATGTTCTGTTTCTTTTAGAGCCCACTGGAAGTAAGTGTTGATTAAGCTCGAATGAACTGAGAAAATTTTGGCACCTGTATACACATGAATCATGATGAGTGCACAAAAAGCACTATTTAGCTTAAAACATTTTAAAGTCACATAAGCATACAATGGTGCAATGAAATACAAGTTTGGAGCATACATTTCACTTGATCAGCAAGTGAAGAGAAGTGCATAGAATCTAGCTACTTAATTATCTGATATGTAACGGTATGCAGCCTCCAGAGTTGGTCATCCAAATATCTTTCATGAAAGCTCACATCTCCACATGCTTTGAAATATAAAGCGGAAGTGCTCCTTGTCCCATAACGCCCCTACACGTGGGAGGAAATCTCATGATTGTGCTATACCATTTAAACAGAAATGAAAACATAAAACTTGATGCCATTGGAGTACAGCTCTTAACACCTTGATAATGGTCAGTTCACTTAACCTAACACTTGTTTATTGGATTTGGTCTCACTGACATATGAAGCTAGCCCATTACATGGTGGTGGTTAGAGCATTTACATATATTTGCTCCAAGAGCACGGAATAAATTTTCTCCATAAATGAATTGATTATAAGTACTCACCAATGGGGTTTCCATGTCAATAAAAATGGAACTCAAATGATATTCTTTCTCGGGAGGATAAATGTTGGGGAGCATGCTTATATCATCTTTAACAGTGTTCCTCATCAGATTTTCAACCATTACATCTACGGGTACTTCACGGTCAGCATACAAAGTCAATAGCTCTTGAAATCCATGGCTTAATCTTTCAGCCTACAAGAAAAGGTGAACAGATTTCCCAATTGTAAAGAACAAGTAATTCACTGACTGCAAAGCAAAAGCAAAAGCAAAAGGAAAAGGTAGTTTGACAACTACTTGAGATTTAGCTTCTTATAGTGAAACCTATTCCACCATTACCATAGTAAACTATGCCTACATCACAAGGTTCGAGGTAGTGTAAGCAGCTTAACAACCCTCTAAACCCCTGGCCCATGCATGCAGAGTGTTTGGAAATGACAGGCTTTACAAAAAGACACTAAGATTTAACCGAAAGATAAACCATTGAAGTGACAGAACTGTACTGCCATTAAGATTTCGGTATCAAATATCCAAAAAAATTCTTTGAAAAGATTATTAAATATACAGTCAATGATATCTAACACAAAATTACTGAATTCTTCAAAGAAGATTTTTTGTCATCAAAATTTAGATCCCCAGTTTGGTAATTTGCAACCAAATCTAATCAGATTTAGAATCAAAGTAATCCTTTCGAAGGAAGTTTGGACGTTTCAAACTGAAAATTCTAACTTGGAGTATCTGTAACTTTGGGCATTCAATAACCACGTTACCCAAAAAGAACAGATCGGTCACATCAGGGTATATGCGATAGTTGAACTAACAGTTGAAGAAGTAGCTGTAATATTAAACAAAGACAAGATGACCTGTAGACTACTCCAACCCTCAGGGGTGAAGGTGAAGGTTAATAATGATTAAGGTGATCCACTGGTCACTTACCTTGGGCCAAGGAGAGTCTAGCTTTGCATTCGATAAGACGTGAATACCAGGCGATACTTCAGCGATGAATGTATTCTCTTCTTTCGGTCTGTTGGTTACATATATCATACAATTAGAACGGATATCTGCAAGTATCAGATTAAATCCATTATACAGATATGCCTCTTTCGCTATTTCTTCAGCAAATTCCTGAGGACTTTTTGTGCCCTGCAGGGGTATCCAGATGACAAATATTACTTAATTAAACTGCTAAGCAATTAACCTCGTTTTAATAGTGAAACTTAACCATTTTGTGTTGATTAAGGCTGAAAATATCAAATTTTCACTTGATCTTTCAAGTCTTGGTTGAAATTCTCAGTGAAGAATATTTTGAAGCAAGGTCCCTGTCGAAAACTATTTTTAACTGCTGCTAATTTGATGAAAGTTACTACAATATGGCTATTGACGTTAACGATGTTTGTCATAAAATTTCTGTCTGTCAATTCTTATATGTCCAAACACCACTTGTGTATTTTCTTTTAAATTCTTGTCCTCCTTTTTCCACCATGTGTCATTAAGCTCTAGACATGTTTGCAGTACATTGCGTTTGTGAGCCTACAGATGCATCAGACTTACAATTTCTTATGTCGATGCTCAGACTTTTTTGGGCATAAAAGCTGTTGAGCCTTTTCTTTGCCTAACCTAAGAGCCTAGAGAGCATTAAAAAAACATATGGAGGACAATCTCCTCAAGTAGGACCAAATTACATTCTGTTATTTGATAGAAAGGACTTACAGTTTAAAATTTATTTATACAATATCTAGTCATTGAGAAGAAACCAAATTTAGAGCCAACTTCCAATCAAATATGGAAATAGAACTGCCGATTTGAATCTTTATTCTTTCATTTTTCATAAATCCTAATCAATTATTCATTTAAAATTAAACAATCAAGGAAATATGTACCAGTAGGATAACATGAAGTTTCAAAAAGGTATATACTTTTATATTTGACACGTCAGAAATTTCAAAACGGGATACTTTTACGTTTTTGCCATATCTGCAACTGATTATTTCAACTTCACATAATTATTGGACAAAAATGCTCTTTTATTATTTACCACAAGTGTATCAGCAACTACAATATGCAACATTTAAACTAAGAAAACGAAGAAGAAAAGCGACACATTTCAATGTTGCAAGTTTCAAGTAAAATCTCTCGAGTCTTCACACAAATGGTAAAAAGCAAGTAAAAGACATGTGGCATTGAACATGAAAAGCTAAACTAACCTCCAAGAAACGAACAGGAAGATCACCTCTGCTCTTGGCTTGAGGGATTGACTGAAGTTCCCGAACATTCGTAACGAAAGCAACCTTGCCATCTCTGCTACTACCCAACCAAGTCCCTCCACCCAGCTCATCTCTTCCCCCCAGTATTTTATCCCCCTTCCACCAATCCAAAGGCTTTGTAGGCCTTTCCAATCAAAATTTAGCAATGCATTAATACAATGGATAAGGGTAAAACAGTTTCTTTTGTAAGGTGAAGAGCGTCATGGACTAACCGACTGTGATATTCATCTCGGTTGAGCAGTAAAAGAAACGGATAGAGTGGATGAGCATTCCATAAGAAAACAGCTATACACATATTTGGCTCTCCCTAAACTTATACGAAATGCAACGTCTACTTCAAGTCCTTGCCTTTCAAGTCAGTGACGGACCTAAAGAAGCATAAGCAATAAACAAAGTTCACTACTTGTAGGTTCATCCACTCTCTTTCGTTACTTCAAGTTCATTAAAAAGGGTTTATTGCATTGATAAGTGATCATAGTTTTGTCCTCGTTTGTGGGCATATCAAAAGGATAGCACTAGAAATGATTCACGTACCGACAATCATTTACCAAAATAGTGCAAACATTTATATGGCTATATTTTATGAGTTATCTTACTTTCAAGGAAAAGGATCAACACAAATAATATACCAGATAGGCGTTCGTATAGTTTCTGCACATAATTTCCTATATTGATAACTTATTTTTTATTATTATAAAATGTATATTTGCTTAATAGGGTGATTTGACTAATCCATCAGTTTTCTACCTTTCCATATGATCACTTCCATGGGTAACAAATTATAACATTATTTGTTAATCAATTAAAGCAGCTAAAAATGGATCATGGGAGGTTGCAATCACCCATTCACTGGAATACTGGCCGTTCAATTCAACCACATCAGACCACATAAAATTAGATCATGTGACTTCATAGCTAATTAGATTCAAGTCCATTCTTAATTTGCAAAAAAAGATAAAAATAAAGATATTTCGGTTCCCTATCTAACAAGAAAAGCAAACACAACCATTTTCCCAATCCTATGGGCTTGGCTACAGGAAACAAAAATAAGATATCAAGTTCGTTGACATGTAACTTTTCTATGCACTTGTCCATAAGGAAACTTGCACATCTATTTTTCTAGAACATGTCTTTCTTCCACATGTTTGAAGCTGCCCTACTTCTTTCATTTCCCACATTTATATTTTTCCAGTACATATCTTTCTTCTCACTTACATCCAATCCACATGATTGAAGCAACCCTACTTCTTTCATTTACCATATTTATATTTTCACTCTTTCTAATTGGCGCACGTTCAAGTCTAATTATTACATGCCAAAGCCCAAGCCACCATAGACGACATCTCAACTCAAGTTACTGGTAATCTTATATTGATCTATTCTTTTATGATATTATATATTTCATCCACGGACCTTTTAGTCGGCTTTGGGGCTAAACCCAAATAATTTTTTAATATCAAAATTTATGGTATAAATTTTTTATTTATAATATTAATATTAAATTTTCAATGTATATTCTTTTACGTAGTTTCAGGCCCATGAATTCGATAATTTTATACTATGAAATTACTTTTTGTAAACTCTAAACTTCAGTTGTGTGTAGCTCAGAAATAGTGAACTTACTATTTAGCTAGGCAAAAACACAAACACGCAGTAACCCAATATTAAAAACTTAATAGTTATAAATAAAAAAATCACACCATAAATTTTGACATCATAAAATTATTTGTTTGCGCCCCAAAGCAAACTTATAGGTCCATGCATGAAAGATAAGATCATCAAAGAAATCAATATAAGATTATGTTGCAAGTTAGTGCATAGAGAAACTTATTGAGTTGTGTTACTTCCTAGTTTTTAGGTGCTGTTAAATGAGTCCAAGTTTGTTAGTGTTTCCATTTATTTAGGATTCAGTTTTTCTATGAATAAGTTAGAGCACGTTGGTGTCCATTATCCTTTTTTCTTTAGTTGAGAGTTTTTAGGGATATTTTTAGTATAAATAGTAGTAGTGTTAGGAGCTCATTATAGAGTGCTTCAATTAACTTTACGTTGTATTCTTCTTTGAGTAATAAAATTTTGTTTGCTAAATTGCTTATTTATTTAGTTACTTCAATACCTTAAAATTATCACAGATTGGCACGTCCTCTATGACATGTAATAAGCAGATATGACGGTGCACCACATAGAAAGAGTGAAATACAAATCCAAACCAAAATTATTTTTAACCCAATCCTAAAACAATACAAAATATATTTAATTTGAATTTATTTTGAATTAAAACTCTCAAACCAATTCAATTGTCATTCCTTCTTATGCTTATGTGATTCGGTTCTACTCTAATGGAGGGCATGGGAATAGCAGAAGATAGCAGTTGGCAAAACAAAATCTTTGGGCCAAACTTTATCATTGACGAAGATGACAACAATATATGCATATCCATATGATGATAGTGGTGGTGTTGGTATATATGCATGAGTGTTATTAATTGTGTGAATGTGCGGTCACCATCTTTGAACTAGGTACGATAGTGGGACAATCGACAACTAGATTCCAGCTCAATCCTCTCTTTCCTTGATATAATCTAGACATCTAAAATCATACAAAAGATGATTGCGTAATAAAAAGGTTTGAAGAAATGATATAAAAAAAAAACATATTAAAAAATCTCCCATAATTTTTTTAGTGTTAAAATTTTTAGTGAAAATATGATTTTCCCTTTTCACTGTAAATTTGTTAGGCTGCGTAGGTCTTTATAGTAATTAAAGTGAGTTGCCCAAATTTAATTTAACTTTTTCTTTTTTTTTTTTAGTATAAAAATTTGTAAACTTTAAACTCGCCTTTGATTGGTTGTACTTTTTAAGTAAAAAAAATAGTTTTTTGTACTTGGAAAAAGCTATATAAATCAAGCTCAAATTAATATTTTACCATTTTTATGCAAATAAAAATAAAAAAAATTAAAAGTTGTGCAACATAATACAGTTTAGCTTTTAAATTAAAATTCTACCTTTTAGCTTTTCAATAAAAAAGAAGTAAAACTTGAACTAAAAAATGCTAATAAACACGTCGTAAATTAATCTATTTTTTAAAACAAATATATCTTTTTTTGAAAAAAGGTTCCTAACAATATAAAAGATCAAATGTTTCCTACAACAGGTACCTGTGCGAATTTTTTGATGAACTTAATCTTCAAATGCTATTTTTAATTGGATTTACTTTTTAATTTGGCTGACCCCTCGAATTAAAGCTAAAGTCTTTGTGTTAGTTTTTTTAATTAGCTAACGAGTAAGGATTGAAATAATACTTTTTATCATAACCATTAGATCTAATTAAAAATTGATCTAACAATCTAAAGGAATTGGGAAAAAAAATTAAGTTAAAATTTGTTGGATTACCCGTCCAATAAGTATATCTTGAAAAGTTGGAATTCCTCAATACTTTGATGCGTGGAATGCCGCGTCTTCCGATCTCCAAAGTTTCTTCGGAATTTGTGTATCAAATTTAATTTTTTAAGAGATTCACTATACATGAAGAAATAAAATGCTAAATTTTATAGGGACAAAAAGGTTTGATACCAAATTAAAAACTTGGAGCTGCGAGAATACAATATCAATAAAGAGTTTTTTTTCCTTCTCTGTATTATTATTTAACAAAAATAGTAGAAACTTGGAGCTATGGACATCATATATTGTTACTTTATAACTTAAAATGTTAATTTCTCAATTTATACGTTTAACCTAATTAGGAAAGCTTGAAAATTGGAAGTCCCATCTACACCTGCTTAAGCTTGTCAAAGATCCAGAAGGGTGGTCAAGGATCTGAGGGTTGTCTGCCACAAATATTGGGCAGTTCTTATCCCATATATACAAACTCTTAATTTTTGAATTAGCTTTTAAAATTAAATAAATTTTTTTATTTAATTTATTTCAAAAATTTATATAGTTAATTTCAATCACTAATTTAAAAATTAAAAATCTGAATGTGTCATGCAGGAAATACCAGCCCTACTAGGTTGCCCGCCCCTCTCCGTCAAAATCAAAAGATGGTGTGAAAAGATAAACATGAAATATTGTTTTCCATCCATATATATATATATATATATGCTTTTCCTTCCAAAAAAATAAAATGAAATGAAGGGTACCCAATATTTATCCCAAGGGGGCCATGAATGAAGCTAAAGCAACTCGAAAAGAAATATGGTATTAGATTTAATGATAGGAAAAATGAGAAACAATGGATCTAAAACAAAGCTTGAACGAAATGCGGAAAAATTATAAGATGTCAACAAATTAATTTACAAAAATTGTCTCTTTTTCGAAGTATTAGCAATTATTTGTTGGATAATAATTTGTATATTCTCAGTCTATGTTTGTTTGAGTCATTTATGTTCTATATAATTGAAACTTCATCTTCTCATCAAATATTTCACCATACATGATACAGTTTGAAATGGATTTTATTTTGAGGTTACCGATTCTCTGCACTTACTGCGCTGCTAGCGTCTTAATAATGCATTTCTTATAATTGGATCTAAACACTTTTTAGATATAATAATAATGTTGCACCACCGAATTACTTTATATGACATCCACATTAGATTCAATAAAATCAGATATAATATTAATGGATAAATTAATCATCAGAATGTCATTAATTTTCTGAATTTTACGAGCATTTGAATATATTCACAACTAAAAAACATAATATAAGTATTAGTATATAAAAATCAAAATAAACAATCTCTCTTTACGTAAAACCGCCACTAATCCAGCTTAAGTTGTATTTATATGATCATATGTGATTATATTTTTATACATATTTAAATATGAATTAAAAATGAAATTACATAAAACTCATGTTCAGGCCAGGCCGTGGGAAATTCAGGACCCGGAACGAGAAAAATAATTTGGGTCATTTTTATAAATAAAAAAATTTAAAATTTAATCACCCAACAATAATAAGTTTTTTAATTATTAATGTATAAACATTACATGTTATCTAAAATGATTTCAACCACTGTACTCTATAATTAAGCAATCAAATTGAAAAAATGAAGTTGTAATAGCAAAAAATATTACCCTTTAGAGTGAACCTAATTTTAAAAATAAAGTATAATTCAAGATAATTTTGAGAATTTAAACTGACTAAAAGGACTTAGCGATTTATTAATTAAAAATCCTAAAATATAGACAATGGGGACTAATTATATTTGAGATCTATATTAATACAGTGAATTTTATTAGGAAGAGATTATATCAATTAGAAGTATGTTCATAAAAAAATTAAAAATTTTTGGAAACTCCTAAACCTGAATTGGCAAAAAGGGGTAAATATTATATAATAAAAAAATAATACACATATATATAAATAGATAATTACCTTAAGAGAAGCTTAGAAGCTGAGAAGGGATAGAGATTAACTTTTTTCAATTATGTGTCAGCGAAGTGATCGAAAGTCGTTAACTGGGGAGGCCTCTTCAATTTCTCCTTTTTTTCTCTCGATCTTCCTGGATCTTTTTTAATAAATTATAAAAAAAAAATTTGACTTCCTATAATTTTTGTAGTTTTCCCCCCCTCTCTCAATCTTTTTGATTTTTTTTTAATACTAGTTTGTATCCCGTGTGATGCACGGGTTATTTTTCAATCATTTGTCTTTTTTACTTTTCTCGAGGTTATGTGAACTTATGCACGCACACAAACATACATTTATTTATCTATTAACAATATAATTCTAATTAAAAATACATAAACAAAATAAAAAGGATGCATAATTGAGCAAATACAATTTAGAGATCATTAGAATTATTTTTATATGTGTCAAATTATAAGGTTGCAAAGTAGCGTGGAATTATAATAGTAGTAGTCTGATTCACTTTCTCGTAATCTAAATTCATTGATCACCATATCCAACATGCTAAATTCTTTAATTTATTAATTCAACATGAAAATGAATAAACTTTTTGGTAATCTAAATTCTTAAAAATA
>MKEJ01022561.1:0-18020 GCA_001753735.1 Embelia ribes | reverse complement strand
CGGGTAATTCGGGACTATTTTTCGGTTCGATTTTAGGGAAACCCGAATATTTGCTCACCCCAAGACCATAAATTTATTTCTGAATGTTTCGCTTCTAACTAGTAGAAATACAGTTTGGCATTGTACTGCTTTGCATTTACGGCACCTAACTATTAGAGAAGAGGAATAAACCATGGGTGGATTGATGATCCTGCGACGGGAAAGTGCCAAGACACTTGTGGATATCACAAAGTACTATGGCTAAATTATTGAACTTGAAGAACTTGAGCTGTAATTTCTAGAACATAAAAATGCCCGTTCTTTTCCAATGGAGAACGTCAAGTTTGACTTTCTGCTTAGATGGCTTCATATATATATAAGACAATTTAGATCCTTAATATGTTTCATTAACTTGGTAATGAATAATTTCAATATTGCTTAAACATTTTTTTTTTGAAAAGTGGTATTGCTTTAACATTAATTTAGTACAATGATGTTTAGCACATTTAAATTCCTTGATGTTGCAATTACTGGCTAATCCCAGCTTTTAACACCGTAACTTTTTCAACAGACCCGCTTCCAATGCTGGCTCAGACTTACAGCTATTAGTTCGTACTACTGCTACAAATGGTCCTTTGACAATCTCCACTAAGAGTGATTCTAACGTAGACCTATTAAGCGGAGACTTTGCCTCTCCTTCAGCTGATAACACACTAGCACTTGTTCCAGTAGGAGAGCACCTGGCAACTACCTCTGTGTATAATCCGAACAATGCCCTTGCTCTCGTGGACATGTTTTCTGAAACTCACAATAATCAACCGGTATCCGAAGTCAGACAAGCATACCCTTCCACACCACAGTATCAGGCACATCAAAATTTTCAACCTCCAGAGGATTCAATTTACCACCCTAATGGTATTGTTCCGAATATGATGGCATCGCAATACGAGCAATCACAGTACACACAAGCTGCTAATCCTGCTTGGAATGGACAGTTACCACCACAGCTGCAGCCACCTTCGCCAGCCTATAGTAAGTTTCCGATCCCTTTATATACATCTATTTAGGTATCTGAGTTCTGCTGCATTGTTGCTTGGGCATTTTTACAGATTTAAGTTCTCTTGCAGTTATCTCCAATTAGTCGGCTAATGAGATGTATGAATATATTTGTTTCAACATGTGCATAATTTCCCGTTACCCTTGCCACATGTTTGGGTACTTTGGACTGGAAAGAACTAGAAGAATTGTAGGTCCTGATAGTAAGTTTATTGGTAATACCTGTTGGAAAACATTTTTTATATGCCATTTTGCACATGTTCAATAGATTTTCATCGTTAAGCTATCTGATAGTAGGTTTTCCCCGGCTTAATCACTTAGTTCTGGTAATATCAAATTTTTAGTAACGTCCTTTGTGGCTTTATGGATACCACCATCTATGGTACTCTTTTAGTGGGATTATCAACCCCGTTTCAATTTTTCCACAAATTGAAAAATTGTAATTCCAATGTTGGAGTAGTGGGCTATTCAATACAAGTAATTGTGACCCACCTTTGATCTTACGAACTAATGTGATCTTAGGCTCTGGGTGATCTTGACCAATTCAGTTAAGCTCTTGCAATCCTGGACAGCTAGTCTAGAGCAGTCTGCTGATTAACAGTGTTGTTAAAGGCACTCCAGGTGAAGCTCTACTAAAAGGAAGCCGCCTAGGCTCTCGGGCGCTCATCTTTTCCATCTAAGATGCTCGACACAATTATCCCCGAAAAGCATCAAAGTTCTGAAATATTCTGTTTAAAATCAAACAAATTTGCTTTCATTTTGTCAATTGACCAAGATGAATGAAAAGAGATGGACATAAACGGCATTTGACAACCAAGGTTAGGTATTCTGGTATCAAACAAAAGAACCAACTGATGTATTTTTTAGTGCCCCAATTCACTAAGGCAAGCGCTTAGCACCTAAGGCGATGAAGGGACCTATTGCCAAAAAGGTGCCTAGAGCCTTTAACACTACTGAATTGCTAAACTCAGACTTAAAGGGACGGGTTTGACTACTGTTTTTTATTGTCTCCATCAACTACCTTCCAAAAAAAAATTTGTCTCCGTCTGTCAATTAGGTTCATTTTTTTTTACACAAACTGTGTTTATTGTAACCTACTCAATAATTCCCGTCTAACTCCGCTCGTTGGATATGATCTTTTTTTTTATACACCCAGTTTTTCTGTTTAATCGACATAGACAAAGTGACAAACTTCTTATGAGAAATTTTCGTGGCATTTTATATCTTTTATGTGGATCAATAAGAATGTGCCTACTGAACAGGATGATCAAAGTGAGTGGTGCTAGTACTTTTGGGGTTTGTATTTGCATTCATAAGGATATGGGTTAGAATGTGGGATTATCATTTACTCCTTTTTTCTCTTGTTTCTGTTTTTGTTGAAAATAGTAGCAGCTCTTTTTCTTTTGTCATGGAAGTGCTACTTGTCATGTTATTTCATGACTTGACAAATCTCCAACCATGTCAAATACATGCTGTTCTCACCAGCCTGCCTTAGTTTGACCATCCTCTTCTCCCCTAATCTTCCCTTGGGATCTATAAAGGGAAAGCTTGAATCCACTAACAATGTGGCAGTTAAATGAGAATCCTTTAACAATGAGAGAATGGAGTGTGTGAATTCACTTGTTGATGTTCTCGACCTGCCGCCTTTTATTGCTTCGAAAAGTGTGGACAAAAGTTTTAAAACATGAGGGCAAGGATCTAATCATTGGCATGACACCACCTCAGTGCCACCCTGCTCATTAAGTAGTATAACCTATATTAAGAACATCTTTGGCTTTCCCAGAACCAATTGGAAAGGGCATCTTCAAGCGGCACCGTATACACACAATTCATTGCCTCCTGGACTGGTAATCTTGAGCAGCCAGCTGACAAGGTCAGACTTTGAGGGATGGGTTCAATGACTTCTGAACCTTGTAAAATTGTTGGAGTTGATAGACAAAACCTCATGCATATCTAGTTAATTCGTTTTTCCTCTTGGTTGAGGAAGAGCTGTTGTGGTAGTTGATGACTCAGGATTGGATTTTTTCTGCTTGCCCAAATATGCAATTGTTTATCCTTAATACCACTAAAAGATGTGAATGGACATGGAAGGAATAACTAAATGGTAGTAATACACTTGATTGATAACAAGAATAGTTTACGAGATCATAAATATTGCTACCATCGGAATCCGAATGGCTTGCCTACATTGAGTAAAATGAAGGTAATGCTTCAGAATATCATCTTATGTATATAAAAGTTGTCCCTTCCAACTACTTTCACTCTAATTGCGATATTTATGATTACAATTACTTGACATGTGTCCCATGAAATTATAATTTAAAACAATGATACTTACCACACTAGAAAACCTACTATAATAAAAATTAGTAAAATTATATACATATACGTCAACTTGCCATAATAGAAATTGTTAAAACTATATAAATATATATCAACTTATCATAAAATAAATTATTAAGTTGAATTTCATATAAGATCAAACACAACTTCAAAATATTCATATATATCTACGCATAAATATGAATAACATATCATTATAGAAATTACTAAAATTATATTTAAGAATTAAATTACTGTTAGTAAATAAATATTTTTATAAATTGATTTCTATCAATCTAAGATTCTCCATAAATTTTTAAAATATTATTCTAGCCCATATTAATTTTTTAAAATATTTTATAGTAAGATTTTTACATACCTAAAGTTAATCTAAATAGACATTAATTTTTCGTAAATATATTTTATTAGCATAAATCTTACCAATCGATCTTTTATAGATTTATAAATTACTGTAAAAAAAGGAAAAAATCCAAAAAGATTTCATATCAAAAAATAAATTATCAAAATTAATTTAATAAAATAATTAAAATTAATATGATATAAATAATAATAATAATACACGCAACCCGCGCATCGTGCGGACTACATTCTAGTTGATATAAATTGTGATATGATAGTAAAATTGTGGGACTTTTAGCAGACAACTTTGCATTGACTTGAAGCATTATATTACTTTTCATTTCGTTTCATTTTCTAGCAAGAAACTAGACCCGAGTACTCACTCTATTTTTTTTGCAGGTGCACAGACTAGCAGTTCACTACCGCTTCCACCATGGGAAGCTCAGCCAACGGATGATAAGCAATCGGAAGGCAATCAATATCCTCCACAAATGCAGGCACAACAATCAATGCCAGGTGGCACTCATCAAGGGTATCAGCCTTTGGGGAACGATCAGGTTCAAGGCATGTATATGCAGCCAATCCCAAGCAGCCACATGGCGGCAATGAATAACCAGGGCATGTATCCGCAGAAAATGCAGGCGGGCCAGATGGGTTATATGTATCCGCAACAGATGTATAATAACCAGATGGCAGGTTACGGGTATGGATATGGTCAGCAACAAAGCGTTCAGTATATTGACCAGAGAATGTCTGGTCTCTCCGTTAGGGATGATAGTGCCTTGAGAACCTCTTCTCACCGGCCGTCGGCGGCTTCTCACGTGCCAGCGGGCAAGCCTATGAAGGCAGAGGATAAGCTATTTGGAGACCTCGTTGACATTACAAAATTTAAGCCGATGAAAACTACTCCTGACAGAACAGGGAGCATGTGAAATTATATTGGCTGTGTTACTGTTTCTCCCTTTCCGCAAACTTGCTAAGTATTTCACAACTTCCTTCTCCTTATTTTCATTTGTTTTCGTTTTTTATTTTTTAGCTTGTCGGTATATGTATTTTTTACTTTAGCCCATAATAGTATTGTTTATTTTTAAAGCCCATTGTGAATTTCTGGTGCTGCTTTCTTTTTTAGGATTGTGTTCCTTTTCAGTTGTTTGACTCTTTCCCTTTCTGAAGTTGCATGTTCTCACGAGTAAACAAATTATTATTTATTGAAATCGAATGCTACTCTATGAAAGTGTCAATGAGTAATTGTTGAGAATGCTACTTGTACTAGGCAATTCGAAAGTCTATCGAAATCAAAGATTATAGATGCATAATGTGCATATTACAGGTAGTTGCATCAAGAGTCCAAACATATACTACTAAAGTTTTACTTTAAAGATTTGAATGCTACTCTAGAAAAAAATTTGAAATTCTCAAATATCTGTTGTGTTTTGGTGACACTAGTGTAAATATTAATCAATGTTTGACATCGGTGCTATGCTTGTCATACAATATATATATTTTTATTGCTTTTTAAAAAATTGAAAAAAAAAAACATTATAATGGATTACATTTATTATATTTTTCTGCAATTATTTTTTTATTTCTTTTGATTTCAAAATAGCCTTCCCTGGGCTTCAGTTCTGCAGTTAGGCACATGTTGAACACGATTTGTTTGTTTTACCATATGCCCTATCCAAAATTTTAATATAAACTACTTTTATATATTTTCTGACAGTGCAAACAAAAAATTATAGTCAACCCTTAAATATGACACAAGTATTTAAAGAAATACAGAAAAAGGTTAAGTTTTAAAATGTAAATAAATATACCTTAAAACCTAAGGTTTCTACTTTTTCAAAGTAGTACCCTTGTGGTCCGTGAACTTGTACGGTTGCTCCTCGAGGTTTATATTTGAAGGGTACGAAATGGAAAAATAACCAATAATTATGCTCAGATCTGTTAATAGCTTTTATGTTTATTATAAAAGAAAAATTAATCATGTTCTACTTTAATGAATAGAAGTCATACATGTGAAATTTATGTGTATAAATCTCAAATTACTTTTTTTTTCCCCCCAAGGAAGAGCAGGCTGTAGAATAATTATTTTAACAGCTTCAATTCTTTTACTGTATTCCCATTAAAATATCTTACTCCAACAGCATGTTATGAATTCTTGTAACTTTTTGGGTTTCTTTGTCATCTCACCAAAGAATAAAGAATTGTCTAATCCTTGAGTGGCCAATGGATATATAGGTTATACCATCGACATTACGATTATAGATACATGTTTATTAAATTAAATGATTGTCAATTTTATTTAATAAGTATATTAAATTTATTAAGACATTTCGCTTATCTTATTTGACTTGAATTACAAAAATCCACTTGCAAGATTTGATACAATTAAAATTTATAAGCTCTTTAGGAGGATAACATGAATCCCTTTGCTAATGAACACCATACAAATATTGTAATCAATAAACCCACTGAATTTATTGACTAATAAAAAATCTCACCATTTTATCAATCAAAATGACAAATACTATTCATAGTGTCTAAATAATAATATCAAGATTAAGAGTATAAATATATCTATAACTACTTATACTAGATATTTTAATTAGTCAATACAAATACAATAACATGGATACGGTCTTCTCTAATACACAGTGTACTAGGAAAAAAAGTTAGAACTACATCATTACTTGTAGTTAACCTAGACTTAATAAAATCATGTATTACAATTCTACTAATAGTGTATCCATTTTCCATTTAAAATTATAAATATAAAATTTATATCACACAAGAAACCATAATATTCTGGTCTTCTCTATATAAGTCGCACTCTATACACTAAATCATCTACTATACAAAGGATGAGATACATAATTGTTAATTAATAATACTAAGTAAACATCACTCATGAGATTCTTATTAAGATGAAGTAATTTTAATTATTAAAATACTAAATTTATTATTAACATGAATTTTACTATTAACCCAATAATATTTTAATCATACTAATGATATTGGAACTGGGTCTGTCCTTCCATCCTCAACAACCGGTTAAGGAATATATACTTTTAGATAGAAACCTCATGGGGAAAAATTAAAGTGTAGTTTTTATATTCACTTTGTATATAAATAATTGTATAGTATATTTTTTTAAGAAATTTTAAAATACAAAACTTTAATATTTAGATATTATAAAAATATCAAATTTACTTTTTTAATATAACACGAGGAATTGGACATCAAATTTTTTTGGAAAGTCTTAAAATATAATAATTTAATATTTGGATGTAATAAAAATATTAAATTTACTTTTTTGAATGTAACATGAAGATAAATTTGATATTTTTATAATATTAAAATATTAAATTATTATATTTTAATATTTCTTAAAAAATATATATATATATATATATATATATTATGCAATATAAAAAAATATAAATAGTAAATATTAAAAATATCTTATGGTGGACCACAAACAGAACAAGAGGACACGTTTAGTGTAATTTATTTGTCAGTGCTTTGTCAGACTAAAGAGATACTGACGTACGGTAGGCTCCACCAACCCCCGTTCTTACATGTAAAAGAAGTCCATCATCCATTTCTAATTTTATTGTTTCCTAAGGATGTCATGTTTTCCAACTCATCATAGGTTTGTACAAAATGGGATTTTTATGAAAATTATATGTATATATTTTTTTTCCCAAGATATTTTCATGCTAATTTTGCGACCCAAGATTAATTGTATGAAATTACGTCGGTGCCATAGCGGGATCTCTTCTAATAAAATTATTGTTTCCATTGAGATTCGAACTTGAGACACAACTTAAGCGGTTCGAGTCTCTTTCACTCGGATCAAACCCGTTGGTTATATTTTTACTTTAAGTAAAGACTTTATAAAAAGGATTTTTGTCCCATTTAATTTGCTGCAGTAATTTTTTTATTGAGAAATTTATTATTTATAATTTTTATTAAAAATATTTTTTATCAAAATAAAATAAATATGCCAATATATTGAAAAATATTTTTTTAATTTATTCAATATAAAATAATATTTTGTCAAAATAAAAATAATTTTAAAAAAAATCTAGTGCGATAACTTTCTATCTTGTATGAGAATTTAATTTTTAGAAATGAAGATTTAAAATTAAAATAAAAAATACTTGTGTGAATGCCTAACAGTACCGTGGACAAATTATTTACAATGTAGTAAAAGCAAGGGCAAACTCATTACACATAAGTATAAAATTTATGAAAGTCTTGAAACTATGTTAAAAAATAATATTGAAAATTTAATATTACAATTTTAAATAAAATATTTTATACTAAAAATTTTGGATGCCAAAAAAATTATGGCAAAAACTATAACCCCTTCCTGAAAACTCGTTAGTCCATTCCCTCAGTAAAAATATTGAAAAATAACAGCTAATGATAATTGATATTGATGCCATATCCGAAACTCATTTTTGCCAAAAAAGAAAAAGAACGTGAACAGTTGAAAATGATGTTTTATGAGCTCTATCAATTAAAAGGACAACAGGTGTATTTCATGTTGACTCTAAATTTGCATCACCTCAAAAAATTAATAAAAATAATGTGTTTAAGGAAGAAAGACAATCAAGAAATAAGAAAATATCAATCATATGATACACAAAAATTTTTAACGTGGTTAAATTGATAGTGTTACTGGCATTATATTAATCATACGATAAGAAAAGATAAAAAATACATACTAAATTAATTCTTTTATGGCTTTGGAGTAAATTTTTATGCTCAAACCCTAGGCTTCCGTTTAATTGCGATGTGTTGGTTGATAAAAAAACCAAAAGAGGAATAATATGTGAGTATCGCTAAATTTGGTCTGCCTAGGCCATAACAAGGCAAAGACGATGCTTGCAAATTCCCTAGCATAGTTATCGGAAACATGACTTAGGGGTGGGAATTGTATTTTTTCGTAAACGCATTTTCGGTATGAATAGAAAATGCATGAAAATTTTGAGGAGAAATATGTAGAAAGCGATACCGAACCTGAAGAGAAATGACTAGGAAACCTTCAAATATTATTAGGAAACTTAATATTAATTTTTTGAAAACTTATAGAAAACTTGTTGGGTACAATTTCATAAAAAAATAAATAAAAATCAATACAAATATTGTGAGAATGAATTTTTTTAGCACTTCTATGATGATTTATAATTAGTTTGTTCATACTAAGTATTGAAATTTTGATAAAGTATATGTATCATAATACTTACAAATTTGAGTAAAAAATAAATTAGTGAAATTAAAAAATCATACATATTTTCTCTTTATTTACCTATCTTTTATTGTTGGTATCCGAAAATATTTCAAATCACATTCACATGTTTCATTTTTCATATATTTTTTTGGCACGTATTTTTTATTTATTTTTTTATTTACGAATTTTGCTTCTGTTCCCAAATGTGCTCACGATGCACCCTATACTCCCACTTTCTTATTGGTAGGCTCCTTTTTTTTCATTATTGAAAAACTATCTCCATCAATTATTAATTTTATTGTTCCCTAGTGATGCCATGTTTTCCAACTTATCTAGGGTTTATACAAAATATGATTAAACTTGCAAAAAATAATGTGATGGTTAAGAGGTCATGATAAAATTATTTACTAAGAAGTGAAGTATTGAAAAATCATAGCCAATGGTACTTGATATCTCATACTACAAAATGAAATTATAATCCGGAAAAATTTTGTGCACACGTTATATTGACGCCTCGTATTTTAGACTCGAAAATATTCCAAACTGAAAATGATCTTTTTTAACTCTATCAATTAAAAGGACCCACATATGATGTATCAATGAAATATTATAATGGAAAATAATTCAGTACATATATTCATGTATCAAAAGTAGGGGCAAAGCCCGAAATCGAAAATATAGATGTTGAATATGGAGAAAATTTACTGTGGGAGTTTAAAATCATTATGGGGAATTAAAATCATATAAAAAAAAATTATACTAAAAATTAGAATATCAAGAGATTTTTTGAAATTCTAGGGATGTTGTAGCGATCAGCAAAAACTTATGCTCCCTTGGTGACGATAGAGACTTTGAAGTTAAAAAATTATACCAAAAATTAGAATATCAAGAGAGTTTTTGAAATTGAAATTCTAGGAATTTTTTATATTCTTCAAATTTTTTATATAACGTTCGGAACCCTTTATATCCTAATCCTAGGCAAGTCTTTATTTGAGAGCCCCGAGAAGGCAACTCTACCTCTAATTTGCAGAAACCTTTTCGCGACGCTCAAATAAAGGTGTATGAAAAGTCTGTTACGGTAAAATATAAGATATCATATGGATTTTCTAAATTATTGGAGGTATCGGTGCTTGGTTTGTTTTGATGGAAAAAGAATTTAAAAATATTTTCAAGAAAAAAAATTAATTTTTCTATGATTTTCTAGGTGATTGGTAGGTCAATTAAATTTTCTTGAAAAATATTACTCCACTTGTCTACAAATAATACATCCTTTCTTTTTTAGGGTCCAAAAATAAATTTGCCTCTATTTCAGGATTATTCATTGATTGCAAAATCAATTGATTTGCCACTATTACCTTCTTATGTTTTACAAAGGATAAAAATCAAAGAAAGATAAGTAAGAGTATTTTTTTGTCTGTTTTATTTTATTCAAGTTTTTAAAATTTATTTTTTGACAATTTCATAAAATTATTGTGTCCAATCAAATGGATCAATTATTTATCGATAGATACACAAGTCTATCAACTTACACTGTAGAGCTTGTCGGTGAGAGAGAGAGATACCCGCAATTTCTGAGTAGAAATCATATTTTCAAGTTTTGCTGAGGATTTTGAAAATAATTTTCATCAAATCATATTTTCTATCTAAACAATATACAGAAGTCTAGTTTTTTTTTTTAAAATTATTTTTATTTTGACAAAATATTATTTTATATTGAATAAATTAAACTTCATTCTTTATGTCTTGATAATTAGTAGGTGCATCAAAGGAACAAATATTTGCATACTTTATTATGTAAGAGTTTTCTAATTCAAATATTTTTTATGTCCCTAAAAGATAGATCTATTTTCTTTTTTTGTTCATTCTAATATATATGCTACTTTTGTTATTAGAAATTAAGATAAAATTTAATTTTACTAAAATATTTCTATTTAATGTCATATTTTTACATTCTCTAAAAAAATATATAATTAATAAGGTACTTTCAAAAAAATAAAAATAAAATCAATTTTTCTCTGCATTAATTAAATTTTTTAATACAAATTAAAATCAAACTAGACTTATTTTTTTGGGATGAAAATAATTGTAAATAGCTAGGTTAGTAGGTTAACCTTTGACCTGATTCAAATTTCGCTGTATTGACTATTAATCATCATCGCTGTGTGGCAATTGAAAATACTTTCTACACCCACAACATATAGGCCAATTTGAAATGAAAATAGGTTTAGACAAAATTTGAAAATCACAATCAAGTATCCTTATAATTTTTTACCTAATCCTTATTCCTAATAATTATGAGAGGAAAATAATTATTATGAGTAGCGGATCTAGAATTTTACGCTAGAGGGGCCAAGCCCATATATTATATATAGAAGAATTATTTTTTTTTTTTAACAGGGAGGGGCGGATAAAGTGGATATTTAAAAAGTTTTCGATTGTGTACATAAATATAATGAAAAATTTTGAGGTTGGGAGGCCATGGCTCCCCTACCTCCCTGGGTCCGCCATTGATTATTATGCATTTAACTTTGAATTAATTGAAAAATACTAAAATAGAATTATAAATATTTTTTTGGACATACAAAATAAAAAAGTTATCTATTATTTTTTAACGGATGAAGTATAAAATTAGACCAATTAAAAGATATTGCTTAATAGTTTGAATGGTACATGTAGTCATTAGAAACTTGATATCTCCAATATTATTTTGTGATATCTGTATCATATAGCGTGAAAATTAGAGCTGATAAGCGTACCGTACTATCTGTTCCAAATGGTAGAGATTCGTACACGTGATTTAGAATTGGAAATCTCCCTTTGGTGGTATAGAATAATTACTAAAATTTTATGGAATTGTGGTAGTAAAAATTCAAACTATTTTTCTATTTTCCTAGCCATAGTGGAATTTGGAATATGAGAATAATTTTCTTAGGATTTGGAATTAAAGATTTGTTGAAGAGGCTAAAATATTCCCCATAATTTTGAAAAATTTGGTTAAATGTTAGATATTTTAATATAAAATTAATTCTTTATACAGTTTTAACACCTTCATAATGGTTTTTTTAGCCTCTATAGTAATTTATACGGTACTTAGCACCCTCGATCCCTTTTTCTTTCAGCCTCTTGCTTTCCTTTCGATGTATAGATTTTTATATATCAACAATTTTAGAAGCATGACACATGTATAAAAGATGTGTTCACCTACGTGAATACGTAAATATATCCTACGTTCGAGTTGGCTTATATACAAATTTTGTAACAAAACTAACCTTTTGGAATATTGTACCATATGAGAAGAGAGAATCAAACTCCGGATATTCTATTGGCAAATGGAAAAAAGTGAATTCTAACAACCAAACTAGTCTCCTGTTGGTTAATATTCTATTTCTTCTTTACAAGTTAGGAAGGATTGCTTAGGATAATAACTATCACTACATAAACAATACTTCAAAGTCTCAGGGCGATCTAAAATTTCTAATATATATATTTTACTATATACATTATGTAAATATTATACACTTAGCCAGGTTTTATTAGTAGTTATATTTTATGTCACAATTCATTTTAAAGATCGATGGAAAGTACTAAACGCATTGAATAAGCTTATTGAGATATTTTTCTATCATACTTGGTTTACTTCTTCATTTTGCCTACATGCCAAATAAGGTTATTCCACTTCATTGATAAGTAAGCATATTTACACTACACAAACAATTCACCATTAGTTTTCATTTATCTGTGTGAATAGGTGAACATGAAAAAAGTATTGGGGGATAGATTGGCCATTAGTTACTTACGCTACAATCAATTAATTCCTCTCAAGATCATAAAGCAGAAAAATAAAATGAAAATATGTATAGCAAAAAAGAAAATAAGTAAATCACAAAAGCAATATGCATGAAAAATAAAGAATAACAAGATTTTTTTTTTATGGAAGTTCACCTACTCTCTAGAGTTACGTTCTCAACTATTTATTACATTATAATAAAAAAATAATTACAATGAATAAATAAACCCCCACACAATTTCGCAAAAAATCCCTCAATATAACGTTGTATGAAATTGTATAGCATTTGAGAAATTTTGACCCAAGAGAAAATTTCTCACCCAATAATATATTCATTGGAACCACTCTCTACCTTACTAGAATTTTCTACCGATCTTGAATACTAGGAATTTACCTTGTAGTAACCTACTATATACATATCTTCCTTGAATCAGGGGACCAAGTACCCCTTGCATCACTCACCAAGAGGACCTTAGAGAACACACTTCTCAACCATGGGACAACCCCCCGTCTAGGTAAAGAAGAAGAAACCCAACCTTTCTACCATTGAGCAAAGCCATCCATGGAAAAACCCTCATAAAGTTAACCCACTATGAGACTATCTTGTCTCTCATACATATAAACAAGCCCTAAGCATGTTCATATAATCACAAGCATCTTCTAATTCGAATAGAAAACAAATCCTAATCATATCCCGAGTCAAAGTATGACATAAACAACTTTTTACCAAAACAACATGTAGTAATCCATCGTCAACTCGAAGTCATGATCCATCACTAAAGTTTAAATGTGATTTTTAGCTTCTTTTGATTCCGAACTTGCTCACAAGTGTCCCGAGACTTCCCATTGTCACTTCTAACCCCAAAATTCCGTGTGTACTCGGATTTTGAGTCAATCTCTCAATAATCTCCACTTTTGATATAAACATCCGAGTAACCAAAACAAGCACCACCATCAAAGAACCACGACAACCATAAATCAAACCTACTATGACACTCCTCGAATTAGAACCTCTTGCACATTACATCTAATATCAAGAGATGACCGCCTTTCTTTATCGAGAGAATCCGATGTCAACTTTGTTCCCACGCAATCACCATGTGCCACTTGACTTAACCGCTAAGAATTTTCCGAACAAGTCTTCCATCGAACCACACGAAGTTCTATCTCGCATCCACAAATTTCATCGCTATAACTACATTGTCATGCGGGGCTAACCATAACACCTATTCACCTTGGCATCAACCCTTTTCTATAACCAATGAATATTTTCAACTCGGGTGTTAGACCTCACCATCTTGCCAAAGAACCATTACAACTCCGATGACCTTGCCAAATGACTCTGACGATATGCCAGCCACCTTGCCATTCCCATAACACTGACCGCCTTACCATGAAACATGCGACCCTTATGATAATTTCAATCGTCTTGTTATGCCATCACAATAGAGAAGAATAGGAGCAAGAATAACTCTACCTACAAATATATATTGCACCTACAATTGTAGGGTCATTCCAACTTGTAGATGATTCAAACTCGATCTTCACAACCTAGGAACCTCTACTCCATTATTTAGTACATCCTTACCAGCTCCACCTTAACTCGTAAAGAGTACCTTAGAAGTATCGCATCTGCCCACAGAAAATAGAGCTCTTTTTTAGGCCCAAATCATGCTCTACCCCATTTTTTTTTTGGGTACACCTGGCGTACTATTCTTCAATCGTAACTATAACATCACAAATCATGTCGTCACCTATGAGAACCAAACCCACTCTTGACCCCTTATGCCCTATTTGAAACATTTAGGTGAGCCTCTCATATCCAATATCCAAGTTTGCATGCTCACAAGCACCCGTGTGTCTTTATCTTTTTCATAGAATCAAGAACTCACAACACCAAGTTTCTACCATACTTGATCCATTCATCTCCGTGGCTATCATCCATAAGACAAGCAACCACAACTCCGATACTTCTTGCTAGGGGAATAATTGGCCCCTAGCCATTTAGGATATAACCAATTAATCCCTTCCAGTACCATAACACGAAAACATAACATGTAGATATGCATAGCCATAACAAAAACAAGCAAACCACAAAAAACAATGTGCATGAAGAATAAAGAACACCACGATATTTTTTTAACGAAGGTTCATCGACTCTTTAGGGTTATATCCTCGACTATTTATATCATTATAATAAGAATACAATTTTCCTTACTCAAGAATATTTTCATTGGAACTACTTTCCAACTTACTAAATTTTTCTACTGTTCATGAAGAATATGAATTTCTCTTGTAGTAGCCCTACTACGAGCATATGAGAGAGACTCCTCACATTACTCACAATGAAAACACAAGAGAAAATACTCCCCAACTATAGGACAACCCCCTATCCAAGTGAAGAAGAAGAAACCCAATCCCTCCACCATGCCCTCCACCATGGGGCAAAACCTCTCATAGGAAAAATCCTCACAAAATTAACCCTTTATGAGCATCTCTTATCTCTCATATATAAAAATAGGCCCTATGCATATTTATCTAGCCACAAGGGTCTTCTAATTCGGATAGGAAACAAATCCTAATTATATCCCAAGTCAAAGTATGACATAAACCACCTTTTACCAAAACAGCATATGGTGATCCATCACCAACCCAAAGTCGTGATCTATTATCAAAATATGAATGTGATTCTTAACTTCTTTTGATTCCGAACTCACCCAAAAATATTTCCGATACTTTCTGTTGTCGATTCCAATCCCAAAACTCTCCATTTATTCGGATTTTGAGTTAATCTCCCAATAAAAAGTATAATTAAATCCTTGAGCAATACTTCACAAATACAAAATTTTACCCAAAACCTTACCCGTAGTATTTATAGATCTATATTTTAATATATTAAATTTGATACAATTTAAAATAGCAAGCAAATTTTGACACATCATCACCACATCAGCAAGTAATATATTTGGGTAAGAGTAAGAGGTTACTTAAGCATTTTCTTTTAATAGTTATGCTAGTTGTTTTCCTAATTTCTCATGGAATGTTTATGGCGTATTGTGAATATACCAACTCATTAATTAGTAGGTATTTTGCTAGTTAGAATGGTCTCCCACGTAGAGATACAGGTCTACTTGACTTTCTCAAATTTGTTTAGTAAATATGTGCATCGTACAATTGTAAAAATACGTATGTTTTTTGTAATATTTGACAATGTCCTAACAAATTCATTAACATTTCTCATTTCTCAAGCTAATAAAAAAGGCATGTAATACATATACATTCAAATTATATACTTTGTATCCGTGAAAACCTTACAATAATGTAGGGTACTACAGAGGTGCACAATGTCTTTATCAGTAAATAAACGTAATTATTACTTTACAAATGTTGACAATAACCATATATATATATACCCAAAAAAAGTCATTTTCACGGGTCTGGAATTTCCAGAAACCCTACCCTAAATTCTCCGTGTTTTCTCTATTTCTGAATTTTGGCTGGGTTTGAAAATAGCGAAGAAGACAACAAAAAATCAACACATGAAACTTTCCGCTCAATTGAATCTTTTATTTGAAAAAAAAAAGAGAGGGGATTTGGTGACAAATACTAGTGTTTCATTTTTATTTAATAGATTTATACATAGCCTATTACATAATAAAATTGATCTTGCTTGTTTTTACGATCGCAGTTAGTAAAAAATTTTGTTCCATAGTCTTAGTTTATATCATGTCGGATTAAATTTGAGCCTAAAAGTGAGTTGAATTGTAGTAATTATATTCACGAAACTGTAGAAACTTAATGTTGTCACAATATATACGTCGCCGGCCTATGGTCATTATTACATTAACGATGGAGCCAAACAAATACTTTTAAAAAACTCACTCCGTATTCTATATTTTATTATTAATATTTTTTATATGTCTTTAGCCACCTCGTAATAATTTTTAGCTTCTATACATACTGGCTTTGTATAGCATCTGACTAACTCCATTTTTTATTCTCGCTCCGCTTTTATACCATGGCAATGAACTTCTTCCATGAGACCATGACTTTCTCTTCGTCTTTCTCTCTCTATATATATGCACTGTCAATTTGGCACCCACGTTGTGTGTGCTAGAAATGTGGAGCAAGGAAAGAGGTAAAGTAGTGGGATATGATTATTCTACAAAATTATCTCTTATCTTAGACAACTTTTTCATTTTATATCAAATGTAATTATTTTAAATAAGAAAGACAACATAAGTAGTTCAAAAATTAAGCGGATACACTAAAAGACAAAATAAGGTTTACATATAATAGTGTAGATACATATGAAAATCAATAATTCAAGTAGGGGAGAGCAATGGATTGGGTCGGATCGAAAAATTGATTACTCGAATTACCCGGTCTTTTTTTTTTTTTTCCTACCTGAACCCAACCCCAATTGTTGTGCTACCTGATTTAAACTTGAACCCGAATAAGCCCAAAAATCTAAACCCGACCCGAAAGACCCGAAAATAAAATAAATAAATAAATAAATAATTTGAAAAATGGCAAAATAGAATCAAAATACAAACAAAATACCAGATTCAGTAAATTTTAGAATCAAAACAGCTAAATTTTTAGTCTAAATAGCAGTCCAAAAATTAACACAAAATTTTCTAAATAGTTCGCAAATTAACATGTCTTGAATAAGCTTAAACAGACTTATAATCACTCTAAAAAATAGCTAAAAATAGTTTAAATAGTCTACAAATTATTACAAACGATTCTTGTCATTGTAAATATTAAGCTTCAAACTCGGATGAAAATAGTAGCAAACCAGACATCTATATCCCAAACTTGAGCAGTCCATCTCTACAAAAAAAAAAAAAAAAAAAATTACAACTAAATAAACAGGCTCAAAATCAATCCAAAAAATAGCTCAAAAACAGTTTGAACAGTCTACAAATTATTACAAATGATTCTTGTCAAGAATTAGAGCTCCATTCCCATTGGTGTTGATGACGAGGCATCCAATGTCATCTTTAATATTTCTACATAGCAAAATATGAAATAATAATTAATTGCGAGATTAAATATTACAAAATGAATACATCATTAAATCTTAGAATATGAAGTTAAAAAAGACTAAATTTTACCATTTTCGAGGTTTTCTATATCCTCCAAATCTTCTTCAACATTAATTGACCTTGTCGATGACCGAAGCCAATCTTGAGTACAAATAAGCGACTCCACCATCCTAGAAGTTAAAGAGCTCCTAAAAGAATCCAAAACTCTACCCCCGATGCTAAAAGT